>OZ018390.1:48935611-49189349 GCA_963969525.1 Ontholestes murinus | reverse complement strand
TCGATAAGTTATGAAAATACTAAGTATCATAAAAATGCAATTGTTTATGCGGAAAAATTTATAGTATCATTCAATACCTCATCACAAGATAATAAAATATGGAAAGACTTCGACAAATTGAAGAATATAGAAATGAATTAAAACCAATATAATAAATTTAAAAATACGAAAACATTTCGTGAATCTACAACAATGAGTCTTACTAAGACTACAAAATAAATTAATTTGAAACAACTACTTCTCTAGCTAATACTTCGACAGAATGTTTTCGTATTTTTAAATTTATTATTTAATTTTCTACAACGAACTAAGGGATTTTAATACATTTTATTATTCAATTATGCTCCAAGTGGGTATTTTTCCTTAATCCCGAATGTAATGATTTCTGTAGAATTCACTAGTCCACCTCAGGTATAAATTCAGACCTTCAGTCGATTATATTTCATTTTTGTGTCAGTTGCCGTACATATCTGAGTAAGTTATTTATATTTCATTATATTTATTACAGTAGACGCCGCTTATTAGAATCACGGATAATGTTATCAATCGGATATTGTTATCACTTTTGCGAAGAACGGGCCGAACGTGTAATACTACATACAAAAATTTTCGTTTATAGTAATCATGATTTCGGTTTATGTTATCATTTTTACTTTCCCTATATACGAAGTATATATAGGGGAAGTATTGTGATCGTGATTTTTTTTCGAATTTTTTTTTTTTGCGGAAATATCCATTTTGAGGTCCCCCGAGTCCATTAAACTAATTTTTGGAAAAAAAAAATTGTGTCTGTCTGTCTGTCTGTCCGTGGGTGCTGTATCTCAAAAACGACTGATCCGATTGAGATGAAACTTTAAACTTAAGGTTTTATCGTTAAAAACTGGAACTGAAAAGCTTTTGGTAAACATTCATAAACCGGAAGTAGGTGTTTACTCGAGGCGTTTTTTTGTTTTTTCCGATATTTTTTTTAATATGAAAAATATTACAAAACTTTTCGAACAAAAGTTAAAGAGAATGAGAAACTGAACAAATTTTGTTAAAATATATTTTTCATAAAATTCTTAACTTTCGAGAAATAAAATAAAAATTGAAATTTTTGACATTTTTTGCCAATTGCTAATAAACTATTGAAGCAACATGAAAGTTATATAACAAATAATTGTAGACAATTCAAAATGTTACGTTATTATAGTTTGTTACGTTATATATTTCTATTTAAAATAATGTTTTGTTTTTCGGCTATTATTATCAATCGGTTATTGTTATCAAAAACCCCGAGTCCCGTTGTGATCACATTAAGCGGCGTGCACTGTATCATATTTCATTATATTTATTTTAGTAAGTGTTTTTATTTGTATTTAAAATCAATTTTATAATAAAGCTGTACTGAAGAGAGCGAAAGTTCGAAACACGTGTCTGCAGATGATTATAAACTTGAATGCTAGATTTTTTAATTGCTTTTGCTAATTTAATTTAATGAAATCAGTTCAAAATTCATTTTTCATAATTTTTCATGTTATAGTTACATTTAAACAATCTAAAGTACATTTTATCATTTATTAGTTTATTCAACAGAAATAATTTCATTCAAATTAGTGTTGCTTTGATAGTTGTACTATTTGTAACACGCAAATTAATTTGTATTATTCAATGTCTGTCGAAGTATTAGCTAGAGAAGTAGTTGTTTCAAATTAATTTGTTTTGTAGTCTTAGTAAGACTCATTGTTGTAGATTCACGAAATGTTTTCGTATTTTTAAATTTATTATTTAATTTTCTACAACGAACTAAAGGATTTTAATACAATTTATTATAAAACCAATATCCTTACGAAGTTATCTCTTAAATATAAAATCTATTACAAACGAGGGCGATTTTCGTAAAATTCTACGTTTAGAATTGCAGCTGGTGATATAATTTTTAAAAATCATTTGGAAAACAGTAAAAGATATTTCACAAATGTCTCTTGTAATATGATAATTATAATGATGTTACTCATGAGCCTATACTTGAATTGGAACAGATGGATGTTCTGTTATGATGGGAAAATTGAAGGTGGTTGTATCTATATTGCAGTCAACCTTATCCAACGCCTTTGGAACAGCATGTTTCAATAATGATTTAAATTTATCCATATCAAAATGTATGCAAGTACAGGCTACTCGCAATGCCATGTGTACCACCAAAGAAGTCATTTATTTTTTCAATGCCTCGTCCAACAGATACCATGTGATAAACATGCGTTTTAAACATTTTTAAGCCTGCTGAAGAATTCGATTTCTACCCCAATTTTCGCAGTTACGCTATGCTCTTGTCCGATATTTTTAGCAATACGGCAACTTTGAGTAAATGAATAAATCTTACGCTAATAACTTGATAAGTAAGTATTGATGTTTTATACATTAAGAGGAAAAAATGCTGCCACACCGTTAAAAACAATTTATAACACAGCAGTCAATATTTTAAACGAATTACAAAGTGAAAGGACAAAACCTCGAATTACCAATACCAGAGAAATAGACCAAAACTATTATAGAAGATTATTTTTATTTACCTTTTATCCTTTTACCCATTACGGACTTTTTGTCTACAATATGTCTCAGTTATTTTTTTTACACTTCTTTTCGACTGTTCTTATATTGTGCCTTTTTTCTTATTTCTTTCCGCTGCTTGATGTACTTGCTTGTTCCAACCCTTTCATGGTCTTCCTGATTTATTTTTGCCTTGTATTTTTCCTCGTGTATTCTTTTCGTTAATCTAATATCTTATAATCTGTATATATGAACCAACCATCCTAATTACCTCTCATCTATTACTAATTTTATTGATTTAAAATTGAGTTGTTTTCTCAGTATTTCGTACTGTGTCTCTTCTTGTAATTCCCTCTATCTTTCTTAGGTATCTCATCTCATTTAGAATTCTTTTTTTGTTCTTACAAATTGATTTACCTCTTCTGACCACTACCTATTTTTCTTCCTTTGTTGGTTTGCTATAGTGCTTGTTCCACAGCTTTCTTGGGCTGCTTCACTTATGATTTCTTTGAACTTTTTCCATTTGCCTTCTGCTCCTTCTATTTTGTTTGTCTTTTTCTCTATTTTTGATTAGTATTCATTCATAGTTTCTTCCTTAATCAATGTGTAGTTTTTTGTATTTGTTTATTATTGCTTTCGACTTTGTACTCTTAATTTCTATTTTTGCTAAGTAGTAGTCGCTTCCTATTTTAGCCTGTCTTGTTACTTTAACATCTTTCACCTTTTTCCATTCTCCTGTGTCTGTTAAAGAGAAACTGACTTCTCTAGTGTATTCGAATTTTATATGATCTATAATGAGGTTGTTTGCTATACATAATTCTTTTTTTTCATATTCATCTCCATACTTTCCCCTGTATCTTTTTATGCCTTTGTTATCCTGTCCTACACTTCCATTAAGATCTCCCATGAGTACTGTGCTTTCTTTGCTATCGTTTATTTTTGCAGTCTCTCGTAACATTGCTTCTTCTTTGTCGTTTTCGCTTGGTGATTATGCCACAATTATATTCCATGTAGTTTCTTCCATTTTGATTTCCATGCTTATTGTTCTGCCGTCCCCATATTTTTCGTATATTATGTTTTTTCTGTTTTTTTTTTTTTCATTTCTTCCGTTGATTCCTCTTCTATTCCTTCGATACTTCTTAACATTCCATATTCCCATTTTTAATTCCCAGTACGGAAATTGATAAACGTCGGTCGTCTGAAATAACCAGTGATGATAATCAACGTTTCAAACCTGAAGAAATATTGACGTTTTCAAGTGCTAATAAATACAGACCCGATGGGTATACGCAAGCCTACCAACTTTCCACTGGCGTTGTGAATAGAAACTTAACTTAACTTGTAGATCCAAATAATTCACAAATTGAGAAGAAAATAAAAACGAAATGGGAGTATATTAATTAAATGTTGCAATCCAATGTCTTGAATAAAGTAATTTTAACAAATTTAGTTTATTGTATTTAACTTTTTTCTTGTACCATTAGTAATGTCTTGTTTTTATTTCCTTTTCTATTAGTTGCTTTCTTATTCGTTTTTTGGAACTATTTACACTCCATCTATACTCCTCTTCGTTAATTGTTATTTTTCAGTATTCTATTCTTACTCTCTTTCCTTTTGCCTTTTTTCTCTTCTTATTTCTCTTCTTTGTGCGGATCTTGGAGCCCCTTTTAGATTTTAGCCCTCTCATGTCCCAACTTCGACACGTATTATTTGTTTATGTAATGTGGAATTCCCAACTTCCTTCTGTTCTTGGTTTTCCTCTGCTGCTAAGCCCTATTATGATATTTTTTTTTTAATTTCATTTGCTTTTCTTACTTTTTCACTCTATTTCCAGGTTGTCGGTCCGTTTTAACATCTATTGCTTTTCTAGCTTCTCTTCTTTATTATTATTTTTTTTCTTCAGACTTCTGATCACTTGTTTTAGTTCTTCTGAGTTTTTTTGCCATTTCTCTCATCAAGTCTTTAAACATGCTCTTTATTTCCTCCATTTCCACTTCGTTCTTAGCTAGATATAGATTATGTGAGTTATCGAGCTCCTCAAATGAACGATTGCAATTATAATGAAAAAGGTTTTTACCGGAACCACATTAGACATTAGAATTAATTTTTAATGAATGCCCCGTATACATTTAGGGATCAACAGAATTAAGAAAAGCTGTATTTTGCTTAGGAAGATTTCCAAATTTATTGATTGATTTATTTATTTGTCGTTGGTTTTCTTTCTTAAATAAATACAATACTAAATTTAAAAAAGAAACGTACATAAATTTTGGGCGAAAGAAACACAATTTAATTGAGTTCTTTCACTCAAACATTGAGGCAGAAGGTATCCTCGTCGACGTCCAAAATCTTCTATTTTTATTTTTATTCAAATCTTCTATTCCCCTTTTAGGAGAGACTTTTTAGCTGTTTATGTTTCGTGCATCTCACATTTTGGTAATTTAGAAAGATATGAAGCATTCTATTATTTATTTTAGATGAACGATGGTTAATATATTTGCAAATATAGTAGTAATAATTAACAACTGTGATAACCACTCGTTATTAGTTTTTGTAATAGGAATTGTCACAAATTAGATTTTTTCCATGTCTTGAATTTGTTTTTTTATGAATAAATCTTGTAATTTTTGTGAACGGCAAGATTTTCTACACATAATTAGGTTTTACATTTTTATGGCTCTCTTTTTGGTAGTATAATTTCTTTTTTAAATTGCATCAAAATTGAATATATTTATTTCTATTAAATAAACTAAATCATAATTAAGTGTTCGTTAAACAGTTTGTACATGAATATGGTATAAGAAATGAGTATATGTCACAATTATTTTCCATGTAGTTTTTTCCATTTTTATTTCCATCCTTATTGTTCTGGCGTCCACATGTTTTTCATTAATTATGTTTTTTCTGTTTATTTTTTTTCATTTCTTCTTAATTCCTCTTCTTTCCCTTTAATAGTTCTTACATTCCATATTCCCATTTTTATTGTATTTAACTTTTTTCTTGTACCATTTTCACGCAGTGATGTCTTGTTTTTATTTTCTTTTATATTAGTTGCTTTCTTATTCGTTTTTTTGAACTATTTACACTCCATCTATACTCCTCTTCGTTAATTGTTATCTTTCAGTATCCTATTCTTACTCTCTTTCCTTTTGCCTTTTCTTCTCTTCTTATTTCTCTTCTTTGTACGGATATTCCTTTATATGTTAGGTCATGATTTATGTATATCTTGGAGCCCCTTTTATATTTTAGCTCTCTCATGTCCCAACTTCGACACGTATTATTTGTTTTTCTTTATGTAATGTGAAATTCTCAACTTCCTTCTGTTCTTGGTTTTCCTCTGCTGCTAAGCCCTATTATGATATTTTTTTAAATTTTATTTGATTTTCTTACTTTTCCACTCTATTTGCCAGGTTGTCGATTCGTTTTAACATCTAATGCTTTTCTAGCTTCTCTTCTTTATTTTGCCATTTCTCTCATCAAGTCTTTAAACATGCTCTTTATTTCCTCCATTTCCACTTCGTTCTTAGCTAGATATAGATTATCTGAGTTATCTCTGAGCTCCTCAAATGAACGATTGGAATTATCATGAAAAAGGTTTTTACCAGAACCACATTAGACATTAGAATTATTTTTTAATGAATGCCACGTATCAACAGAATTAAGAAAAGTTGTTTGCTTAGAAACATTTCTAAATTGATTGATTGATTTATTTATTTATCTTTGGTTTTCTTTCTTAAATAATAAATGTAATTAAAAAAAAATAAAACACATAAATTTTGGGCGAAAGAAACACAATTAATTGAGTTCTTCCACTCAAACCCTTTATTTGCCAGGATGTTGAGGCAGGAGGTATCCTCGTCTACATCCAAAATCTTTTATATTTTCGTTAATACAATTCTTCTATTCCCCTTTTAGGAGAGACGTTTTAGCTGTTTATGTTTCGTGCATCTCACATTTTGGTACTTCAGAAGAAATGGAGCATTCTATTATATATTTCAGATGAACGATGGTTAATATAATTGCAAATAAAGTAGTAATAATTAACAACTCTAATAAACCACTAGGTATTAGTTTTTGTAATAGGAATTGGACATTTTTAATGCATAAATATTGTAATTCTTGGGAACATTTATGCTACAATATTTCGCTAAAGAATGGAATATTTCCCAATTGTTTAAAGATAGGTATTATTAAGCCTATATTCAAAAAAGGTAATCCAGACGATTTAATAAAGAGAATGGTTGCGACCGTTACTACGTGGTAATCCATACTTACACTGAATTGAAAAATTGTGGTTAAAACATAGTGAATTTTTCAATTCAGTGCAGACGATTTAAACAATTATAGACCAATCACTCTTTTACCTGTAATTTCTAAAATAATTGAAAAAGTCATAGGTATTAGAATAATGAACTACTTTTTAATAAACAACTTATTCGATAATGCCCAGAATGGATTTATAAAGGGGAAATCAACAAACTCAGCAATATTTGATTATGTAGCTGAAATCATGAATGCATTGGAAAGATTCGAAATGCCGCTAGGAATTTTTCTCGATCTTTCCAAGGCTTTCGATATGGTGAATCATGATATCTTGCTTGAAAAACTTGAATATTACGGGTTGAGGGGTGTCAGTCATTCATTGATCCGTTCTTATCTTGAGAACAGAAGTTATAGGGTTGAAATAAATAAAAAACTTTCTGAACCAATAGAAACAAACATAGAAATACCACAGGGTAGTATCCTTGGACCAATTCTTTTTATAATATATACCAATGACCTACCCAGTCACATCAAACAGCAGAATGTTTTTATTACATCCTACGCAGACGATACTAGTCTCCTGATAGCACACTCAAATATCAGTGATCTGACACATAAAGCGAATGAACTATACAATAACGTGCAGAATTGGATGAACATGAACAAATTACTTATAAATAAAACAAAAACTAATGTAATTTCTTTCCGGACTAAAAATAAACAAAATTTATTGGATAATATAAAATTAAATGATGTTGAATTTCAAATTCAGAATGAAACAAATTTCTTAGGCATAACAATTGACAAGAACTTAAATTGGTCAAATCATTGTGAAAAATTATGTTCCAAATTAAATAAATCTTGCTATTCTTTAAGGATATTAAAGCAAATAATAGATATTAATACTTTAATAATAACTTTTAGGGCAAATTTTGAAAGCTTAATCAGGTACGGCATAATACATTATGGTTGTTCAAAATCAGCCAAGAATATATTCATAATACAAAAACGTGCTCTTAGGATTATACTTAATTTAAAAAATAATTAAAGTTGTAGAGGTATGTTTAAAAAAACTGGGCTACTCACATTCTATAGTCTTTATATATATGAAATATTGATTTTAAATTTTAAAAATTAAAATAAATTTCTTACATATGTATCGAACCATAGGCACAATACACGTTTTTTTAAATAAATACGCTTATCCCCCCGCATAGACTATCCCTCTTCGAAAGTTCACCAATGTACGTCGCTTTGAGGATGTTCAATAAATTACCAAATGAAATAAAAAGTATAACTACCGAAAATAGATTTAAGATAGAATTAAAAAGATACTTAATAGAACAGGAATTTTATTCCATATCAGAATATATTAACTAGAGTACTGTATACGCTCTATATTGTTTTGACGTATTCATTTAGCGGATGATTGTGATTTAATTATAATTATTTTTATTTTTGTAAATTATATCATGTATTTTTCCTAAGTTGAATAAATTCGTTTAAATTCGTTTACATAAAATAATTAAATTCCTTTTAGATAATGAATAGCAAATATAATAATAAAATTACCTTCATAAACAAGAATTTATCGACACGTGCAACATAAATAAACGTTTTAATTTGTTGTCATGATAATATATACTGTGTCGGTATTTTATTAAGTGATATTGAGTTTTAACATATCATATTAATATTTTAGATTAGAATTGTCATTATTTTCTACACATAATTAGGTTTTACATTTTTATGGGTCTCCTTTTGGTAGTGTAAAAACATTTTTAAATTGTGTCAAAATTGAACATATATATAATATGGTATAAGAAATTATCAACAAGAAATGAGATTACGTTAATTCATATTTAATTAAAATAAACTAGCAAAAATAATCAAATAATCTAACATTCAAGTTTATAATCATCTTCAGACACTTACATCTATCTCTCGATCTCATGAGTATAGCTTTATTATCAAATTGATTGTAAATACAAATAATAATGCAAAGGATTGAGTTCGGGAGACCTTGGTGGCCATTCAATTGTTCCACGCCTTTCGACCATTTCGTGGGAAATGCTACTTCATCGGGATATTGCCTAACCTGAACTTCATAATGTGGTGGTGCACCATCTTGCATGAACCATAAATGTGCATGATGTAAGATAGGAGCATTAGCACGGGGAAATAAATTTCTTAAATTGGGGATTAGATATTGTTGTAAGAAATCAAAATATCGTGGACCGTTCAATGTCTTTTCAAGGCCCAATGATTTTATTTTTGGCAATTCCTGCCCAAACATTAATTTTTCATTATTGGTTGTGTTGTTCTCTCATCCATCTGGGATTCGAGTGAATTGCATTCATTGGTCTAGATCATCTTCATTTAATTCGTGTACGAGTATTATTTTATAAGGATGCCACTTTTCTAATCGCAAAACCTTATGTACAGATGAAGGAGAGATATCGTAAATATGGCTACCTTGACGAAGCTAATATGTGGATTTTCTTCTACAGCTAGTAAAATATTTAGTTTTTCCCTCATTGGTCGCAAGGTGTCCTTTCTTCAGCTTATCTTCTACAGAACCAGTACCTCGCAACTTCCTCTCAATTTTGCTGACTACTGACAGGTTTATTGGTCTGTCCGGATATTTGTAATTTAATAGAAATACACCCCTCGCATTGAGTTCACACTCTATCACCATACCAAATCATCATTAAAATTTGAATTCTTTGTGTTGTTGATAAATCTATTATATGATTGCTCTTTTTTCAAATAAAGTCAAACCTAATGACAAATTAGGTAATTCAAAATTTTTTACGTTATTGGAATGTTGTTTATTAAATGAAGAAAAGTAGAATTACTAAGGGAACAAATAAACACAATTTCATTCTGTATTATGAATTCATATATTTTATCACAAGTAAAATAACAAGAACTGTTACTAGAAAAATACAAATGAATATTGAATCGTTAATGTTACTAATACAAAAATATCACATACCGAATTATTCCGAGTATTAGTTGTTATATTGTTTTTAATAATTGCATCAATTTCGTTTGATTTTAAACTGCTGGAACGATTCATTATTCGAAAGAAATGAATGCACGTCGGAGATTCGATTGTATGTTACTGTCACTTTTGACAAATGCGAACCAACGACACCTACAATTACCCTACTGGGATTTTATCACCCTACGGGGATTTTATCACTTTTTTATCACCTCTTCGTTTTTGTTTTATCGAGATAAACAAAGCTGCTGTAATTTGAAGTGCCACCATATTGCTTCTAACCTTAAATTTGACACATGAGGGAATTTGTCATAAATAGAGGTAATTTCTTTTATTTCTTCGAAAAAGGTGAACATCGACATAGAGTATGCTGCATGAAAAATGCTCAGAATTTTACGTACAATCCATAAATGCAACAAAAATTGGGGGTTATGGTTTGAAAATTAAACTTAGGGGTCCGTATCTCAATTTTGGGACACCATGTACGTTTGAATTTTATCTTAAAAATGCGCTTTAAAAAAAATAATACTATTTTTCTTTAAGAAAATTCCGTGAATTTAATGGAATTTTTCTTCCTTACTTTATGTACACAGTGTATATTTTTATTTCTGTTCAATTTAGCACAAAACAAAATTGTAATTGTAAAATATTTCGTACACCATTGTATTACTATATAGATTATTTAAAACACCAAAAACATCTTTAATTTAAAATTGTTAATTTATTTGAAGACAAGCATAACATTTCCTTAATAACAATGTGCGAATGTGGCTAACATATAATTAAAGTATAATTATATGTGTGGGTAATTATTATTTGTTGTAATGGTAAAATTGCACGCGCGTTTTAATTTACAGTACGAAAATCAATTGAAATAAATGACAGAATAACGAGAAACTTCAAGGTCAGAGATGATGGAGAACGATTCATGGAATCGTCAGTTTTTACGTTAGTTTAGCCAATTATATATGGTAATTAAAAGGCGGTATTGATGCGAGTTATTATTCAAGGCATAAAATTTGGAAGACGGTGATGTTTATATTAATGGTTATTAAATTACAGTTCATAATTAATTTATAATGATTACAAGTACGGGAAAAAAAATATATTATGATCAAAATAATCACAATAAATATTTTTTACGATATTACTATAAAGGTGCCATCTATTGTTAACAGGGAACAATAAGTAAATAATGTATTCTTTACTAACTAATTCTATCTCCTGGTATGTTATTTTTGATAACAAATTTTGTACGTTTGTACAATATAAACCGGAATTTAATTTAAAAAAGTATGTATGTATAATTGTAAAAAATAATATGTTTTATTTTTCTCTGCTTTTAAGTACACATGTTTCCAGCGAAGCAAAAGTTTCTTTATGCTATTATCGAATAATGTAGTCGTGTCTTAAGCGAATTCCTTACAATCTTGGTGACTGTGAAAACGGCGCCCTTTCGATTGGCTTTTGGGTGGACCAAACATATGAAAATATGTCATATAGGGCAAGTTGGAGCTATAGACTGGTTAAAATATTTCCCAAAGGATTTTCTCTAATTTTTCTCAGGTCAAAGCAGCTATGTGTGGCCGAGCTTTGTCTTGAAGGAGAATCACATTTTGGATGGGCATGCCTCATCTTTTCTGTCGATAAGATAGTTTGGCTTCATCAAGGAGCTTGCAATAATATTCAGCATTGACTGTACGTCGCTCATTAAGGAAATCAACAAGCAGTATGCCTGTTCTATTGCAAAAAAACAGTTGGAAGATCTTTCCCACACAGAGGCGAGTTTTGGATTTTCAAAACAGTAAATTAAAATGTGATTTTTGGTGAACTTTGCTACTAGAAGATGTAACTGTCTTGATAATGTTTTTACTAACATAAACATAAATCAAATCAAAGTCTGTAATGTATATTTCTAAATATAATAATAATAATTATTATTATTATTATTAGATACATAACTAAGCTTAAATAATAAATGAATTCAACTACTTGATATACTAATAAATAATTTACATAAGTGTTTTCCTGACAAAATACTAAAATCGAACAACAAAATTAAATGGTTTATGTAGGAACTAAAACATACACGTAGGTTGCCGCATTTATTAGGCTATATATATTCAAGCTATCCATCAAATGAGTTTAAAATAATAAAAAGTATATCATTAGATAATGCTATTACATTCGGAACATGAAATTTGGTATACTCTCGAGTTTTTAATTGATTTGGCATTAGAACGTTTACTCAATGGTCTAAAATTAAACAGACAATTTTGTTTTCTAAAGATGTTTAAATATTTTATTTGTCACTTATTGAAAAACATGAACCCTCCTCAATTTGTAAAAATTTTTGTAAATTAAATTTTTAATTTGACCGGAAAACCATTATTCTCTGCTATTAAAATAATGTTGCCTAATTCTGTGGCTCTAGTTCGATCTGATAAAGGAATTATGAAGGCGCTATATGTCATATAATGAAATGCAGCTAACTTGCGAGACAAAGAATGATTTGAATTCAATTGTGGAATTGACGTTGGTAGAATATTTTGAATAACATTTTGTTACTTTGCTGAATTAATGTAAGTTTTAGAAAATTAAGTATAAATTCTTGAAGTGCAGAAATCATTCCTTTAACCAATAATCAGAAGCCAAGAAGTTCTCAGAAATGTTCCAAGAAGTAATTTGAAACTAACTTCGATGAAAACATAGAACCAAATCATTTTAATGTTTTCAAAAAATAAATACTAGAAGATCATGTTATACATCATCAAAACAATTTTCTTTGTCAAAAATCGTATAATGTTGAGAACAAAACATTTTAATTTAAAAATATATTTTTCTGCATAAAACTTATCAATCATGCAATAAAGCAATGTTTATAAAAATTAAATAATAATAATAATGCTTAGACAAATTATTTTTTTCAGCAATACTTTTATATTTATGGAAATTATTCAAAACAAAATTGGATGAAAATATAAGGTTTTTTAATCATACACCTAAAGCAAACAAAAGAAACCTACAAAAATAACAAGAAGAGCATGTTAGACAAGCCAAACCAAATGTACTACAGCAAAATCGAACAATTCTTATGATCAAGTTTTTGATATTATATTTACTATGCATACCTATGAATTATTAAATATTAAAATCAATTTTAACAGAGAAAACATCGGTAACTTATACTTGTCGAATCTTAAGTCATTTTGATTTTTTACTATAATAACCAAAGGCGATTTTCTATTGAAAGAAATAATTTTATTCAGTTAGATATTGACCATTTTTTTCGATTGCTTTTTCCCATATTTCAGGTTAGAAATTCTTTGAGCTTAGCATCAAAGAATTTCTGGCCTTTCTCAGCAAAAATATAAAGCAAGTGCTATTTGACACCATTATTTGGTTTGAATTGTTTACTATTCAAAAAGTTTTTCAAAGATCGAAACAAATAGTAGTCAGGCGGCACAAGGTTTGGTGAGTATGGTGTATGGTCCGAAAAATCCAATCCAAGCTCTAATTACTTCTGGCGGAACATTAAGCAACACCCTTACTTTATTTAATTTCTATAATTAACGACAGTACACATCCGTGTTGATGGTTTGGTTCTCTAGTAACAGCTCAAAATAAATGACGCTTTTGTAATCCCATAAAATTGAGAGCATAACGTTCTTTCAATGGATAGTTACTTTCGAAGTGGTTTCAGCTTCTTTCCAGGCGTGCACCGTCGCCGTAAACTATCCATTTCTCATCGCTCTACGTCGACTACAGAATCGATTCACTTACTTTTTTTAAGACAATTAAAGTGTCTTCTGTCAAATGGTATTTAGGTTAGATGATTGGACTGAAGATAGTTGGTTAAAAATCTTTTAACACATCTACCGAATTGTATTAGATAGATAGATAGATGGCACCAGCGCCTATTCCTTTTCAGATCTATTGTGGATCCCTGTTTATCTCAGATGACCAGCTCTATCTTTGCCTCTTTGATTAGTCCTATTAGCCCTGCCAGAGGGGCTTGGGTATAGGTTTCCGCGCTTGGGTTTGTAGTGCCCAGCTTTTGATATCTAATCCTTGCTAGACCCTCGAAGTGGCATAGGATGTGGAACGAGTCATGTTCTAGGCAGCATCTGCATGGTGCTTCTTCCACCAGGCCTATTTTTCTCATATGTTTGTTGAGCTTGCAGTGTCCTGTTATCAAGCCTACTATTGTTTTGACCATTTTCCTGTCTTGGTTCAGAAGTTCGGTCGTGAATTTTGACGATTGTTTCTTAAGGAACTGTTTCGCCTGTCTCTGTCCTGGTGACTTCGTCCACCAGGTATGAGCCTGTGTCTCCACCCATTTTTTATGGATCGTTTGATTGCGGTTTTGGAGATTCCGCAGGAGGGTTCCAGTCCCACACTAGCTTAGATTCGACCTGTGTGGAGCTTAGTGCTCTTAGCAGCGCCTGTCTGTCGGAGAATATAGCAATTGACCTACTTTTGGTGTCTTGTCTTGCTATTTCTCTTGACCGAACGTATTAAGACTCAACCCAATATATGTAAGAACATATAAGAGGTCAAGAAATATTTCAAGTAGGCTATCTTCAATTAATTCTAGAAGTTCGGGGGTTTTTGAACTGCGATGTTATGGTTTTCTTTCTCCACTCCGACCTTTTGGGTAAACACTATTAATTAAATTAAAAAGTTGATTTTAAGTGTTGTACGACGTTGACATCATTTACATATCTAAACCAAAATAGAGAGATAGTAAATGATTTTATCGCATGCTTTAGTGGAGAATCAACTTGCAAGTTTGTGGAAAGCAAATATTTTCAGTTTATGGAATTTAAAAAATATTATACTAAATCAAATTAGTAGAATAGCTTATCATGGTATACGCAGGCATAGAATTATCAGATTAAAGCGAAAAGCTATTCGTATTTTAGGGCACATTATATGGAGACATTATTGTAAGCCTATTTTTAAACGTTATAAATGCTTTACCTTGCCGTAAAGCTATATACTCGAATGTATGCTATATAGTTTTAATTGTCATAAATAATTTTTTTGCAACATTTTCATTCTAAAAGAAATTAAAACTTAACAAAACTTAATACGATATGACTAACAAAAATAATAACACTATATATTGGGCCATATTTATCTAATTATATACCAGATGCCTTACCTATTAAAAAATTATTCAAAATGTACGTCATTTAGAAACATATACATTTTATTCCTTTAATAATTTTTAAATAATTTTTTATCTATATTAAATTAAAAAATTAATTAATGCGTTAATAATTTATATTTAATATTTGATGAATTAATCATTAAATTTCAATTGAATCATTAAACGTACTAGTGTTTTAATAGTAATCTGATGTCCTTATCAAAATCCACGTAGATAGGTACACTCGAGTTTGGCGACGTCTCCTATGTATGTTGTGATAAACATTTTTTCTGTGTATGTTTACAAATGGACGTCAAATGTTTGCTCCGATAAATATTTGATCCTCCAAAAAAGTATTGAGAATATATGTAAACCACTTAAATTATGAAAAATTTATGATATCTTATCAAAAACGTAACCTATTTGGAAATCAGTTTTCAGTACGAATCACACATTTTATGAACTACATAGTAACATTTTTGAAATGTATTATAAAACTAAATCTTCAATTAGCATCATATAAACAGGAAACTTTAAAAGCTTATGTGCTAAACGTCGTAAGTTTTAGTAAGTGCTCTTGCTTATAAAATATGAAATCTTGTAATTAATTGACCACTAAAAAATATATAATATTTACACCAAAATACGACTTTCGACGTTTGAATATCATATCAAGTAAAGAAAATTAATGAAGATATGGGTATGTAAAGGTGAATTTTAAGATATATGGGGTGATTTTGTGACGTGGGGAATAAAATTAAATGATGATCATTTATAAAAAAAAATACAGGCCATCAAAGTTAAGAAATTTTAACACATTTTTCTAAATATTTTCAATACCTTTCGTGTTGTGCTGCAATTTGGTACAGCCTAAGCTAACATCAAGTAAATTCCTTAGGAATCACTTTGATCAGACGGCGGGAACCATGCTATACTGGGTGTTTTTTGCTTAGAACATTTATTCTTCCACATTTTAATAAAACATTTATTTTAAAAACTTTTATCACTTTGAAAATTTTAATAATAATAATATATTTAATAACGGTAAATCACCATTTTACAAATATATATAAACCAATTATAATTAAAAAACAAATAAAACTAAAATAAGAGTCTATGTGTTAATGTACAGTTATACTGCATGTAAAAATAACTTATTTTATATTCACATATCATTACTAATATTTATTTATAAAATGTATAAAGTCCTTTTCCCTTTTCGTTGTAGAAAATTAACTTAAAATTAGAAGAAGAAAACAAACGGGAAAACATGTAAATTTACGAAATGTTTTGGTGTTTTCTCTAATTAATAATTTATTTAAATTTCTTTTAAAAGAAGAGTATGTCTCTCTGAATAAATCAAACCACGAGTTTTTCCAGAATGAATTTGCAGAATTCGGAAGGTAGTCCGGTAGGTTTCCAGGTGAAAATTCTTGTTTGAGCGAGTTTGCCTATGTGGAATATGAATAGATAATTGTTCCAGGATATATGGTGAATCCAATGTTCCATTCAATAATTGGCATAAAATGCACAAATCTGCTCTAATTCTACGCTCTTCTAGCGCCGTTAACTTGACACAATTCCTTATAGCTGAATATATGCAACCCCTTCTTGTATTCCATACAGCGCAAGAATTTATTCTGTATAGATTCAAGGCGAGTAATGTTCACAGATGATGTGTGTGTCTATTTAGATGATGCGTACTCTAGAAGACATCGAACTAAGCAATAGTATAGAGTTTTTATAAAATCAACATTCAAATCTTTCCCAATCTGCCATAAACATCCCCATTTTTGCAAGGCTACTTGCTTATATTTACGATGTTTGTTGCAAATGTGAATTTTGAATCAAATGTTACTCCAAGATCTTTTATAGTCTCTTCTTTATCCAATTTAGAAGAATATATGAGTAAAATTAATATATCGATACGATACAACCATAAAATAACAGCTCTAAAGATCGAAACCAGTCCGTGTCTATTGTTGACGGGGAACAATGTTTAATATGTACATTATTATTATAATTATTATTGTCGCTGTTGACAGATCCCTTCAATGGCGGTGGTTATTCTCCCATATGGGATCTAGTGCAACGTTTAGACAATAGGTGGCACCTTTATGGTTTTATCGTATCGGTTGTTAACCCGGAGAGTTAAATACCTCCTAAGTGAATCTATATTCCATGTCTCCAACTGAGCTACGCTGACGAGATCCAAAAAGATCGAAATTAATATAGTTACTTTCCCTATATAGTATATATAGGGGGAGTATTGTTTTCGTGATTTTTTTTTCAAAATTTTTTTTTGCGGAAATATCCGTTTTGGGGTCCCCTGAACCCAAAACACTAATTTCTGGAAAATAAAAATTTGTGTCTGTGTGTGTGTGTGTGTGTGTGTGTGTGTGTATGTCTGTCTGTCGGTGGGTGCTGTATCTCAAAAACGAATGATCCGAATGGCATGAAACTTTAAACTTAAGGTTTTATTGTTAAAAACTCGATCTGAAAAGCTTTTGGTAAACATTCATAAACCGGAAGTGGTTGTTTACTCGAGGCGTTTTTTTGTTTTTTCGTGATATTTTTCTAAATCTGAAAATTTTTAAAAAACGGTTCAAACAAAAGTTAAAGGGAATGAAAAACTGAACAAGTTTTATTCGAACATGTTTTTCATAAAATTTTTAACTTTCGAGAAAAAAATAAAAATTGAAAATTTTGTCATTTTTTGCCAATTGCTAATAAACTATTGGAGATAGATAAAATTCATATAACAAATAATTGTAGCGAATTCAAAAGTTCACAAATTATTAAGAACAACATTTTTGCGTAAACCTCATAGTTTTCGAGAAAAATATAGGGAAAGTACTATGATGGCCACATCACCATTTTTTTGACATATTATTGTAGTCATGGAATAACATTTATTTACGTTGAGAAATAATCTGTTTTTTATTTAAATTGGTAACATCCTCTTGATAAGCAATCTGCATAAATTTGAACCATTTAGAATAATTTTAAATCATCTGCGTAAAGCAGAAAACTACAATGTCTGATAACATTTTGCAAATCATTAATCAATAAAATAAACAAAATAGGTCCACAATGTGAGAGCCCTGAGGCACACCTAAGTTCTGTAATAGGATTAGATATAAAATTAATAATACCAACATTTTGTGTTCGATTTATAAGGAATGTGGATAGCAAGTTCAGTTTACTAAGGTAAATAGGTATTCGAATAAGTTAGAGGTAGTAGAACGGTTGGGTACAAATCCGTGTTGATTATTACATATTATTTGTTTTGAGAACCAAGCTGACGGATCTGATTATCAAGCATCTTTGGTATAACTGATTGTATAACAACCCCTCTGTAGTAGGTGATTAAATAT
The DNA here is from genome assembly GCA_963969525.1 of Ontholestes murinus. Classification (NCBI taxonomy): domain Eukaryota; kingdom Metazoa; phylum Arthropoda; class Insecta; order Coleoptera; family Staphylinidae; genus Ontholestes; species Ontholestes murinus. The sequence goes on along the minus strand of OZ018390.1, from coordinate 49,171,018 downwards.
CCAGGACCAGATTTATGTATCGGAATAATAAAGCTGGTTTTCCATTTACTTGGTACTATACTAAGAGATAGAGATTTAGAAAATAAATTATAAATTGGGTGACATAACGAATAAACATAACTCTGAAGAAAATAGCTCGACTCATGATCAGGTCCGTGGAAATGTAATGTTTTCAGACTATTTATAAAGTTAAATACTTCTTCCAAAAAGAAATATTTAGGGGACTATCCAAAATAAGATTTGAACAAGAACGTAACTTTTGATAACAGTGGTCGTTTTGAGTTAAAATCAACTGATTTCAATCGTAAAAAACAAAAACAAAAAATTATCGGAAAAATCTAAGTCGGCGATGATAATTAAAAAACGAATTGAGCTGTCAACTTGCCTATGTCGTTTAAATAAAGAGTTTCGTTTTTCGTTAGTTTAGTTTATTTTATTGCTTTACAAGGTCTATTAAAAATACATGAATGCATACATTAATATACTAAAATTTGGAGCATAGATCTTGATGGCGAGTTCACAACTTCTGGTCTTCTTCTACTCGACCTATTATACTGTGCAGTTGGTGATAATATTCTTTAGGCGACTGCAGCCATTCAGGTAATATTTTTGCCATTTCTGGCCTATTTGGGTCATAATTTTGGAGACAATATTAATAAATTTATGTTCCCCTATGACATTAATTCGAAATAATTGCCCTGATTTTGGGTACCTTAGTAACACTATAACGCCTTAGGGAGTTAGAATTTTTATAATACGCCCTAGGGCGTAATTTTTTATAATTTATTCAAATAACAAAACTAGTTTAATAATAACTTTGTTGTTGTTGTAGGAAATAATACCCTTCGTTGACGTACATCCCTCGGGCCTTCGGCCCTCGAGCTGTACACTGTCGGCGGCGGGCACTATTTCCCAACTAACGCCCTTGGTACCTTAATTACTAATACGTATGTCACTGTGACATTTTTCAATTATTCGTCAATTTTTCGAGATCAAAATGAAGAATTACAATGAATGAAGAATTAATGAACAAACTGGCATGATTTTGACCTAATGTCAATATCACGGAAACACCTTAGTAGCCCCTAGCCGTCATCGGGAGAAATTTACGAACCGCAGGTCGCCCAACCAAAAAATATTTTCAAGAATTGAAAATTATAACAAATAAAATTAGAGCAATAAAAGTAAATCTGGATAGCGAAATAAATAGCAATTTTGTGTACACTTGCAACGAAATCAATTACCATAAAATTCATTAATAATCATTAATAGTTTTTTATGTACCTAGTCAGTAAAGTGATACTTTATTGAACGAGTCTGAGATTATGAGCCGAGTGAGCGAAGCGAACGAGGCGAGTAACAGGCGAGTTCAATAAAGACACTTTACTGACGTGGTGCATACAAACTTTTATCGCCAACCGTAAATATTTATAATTTAAAAAAATATAACATATTAAATTTGTCACATTATATTATGGCAAAATAAACAAAACGTAAACATTCATATCATATTTGTTTTGAAAAATTTGCATAAATTACCTTCATCATCAAGTATATTTCATCCGGTGCACTTGGTAAAAATCTTCCTTTTTGTTCTCTTCCATTATTTTTTAATAAATAATTTTCGATTAAATTTTCACTGTTGGAGCTGAGACAGCGAGACGCACGATTTCTGTCAATGTCATATAGTCATGGCTATGTCAATAAACATTTGCGGCAGGTAAAATACTTTATTGTACAGTTTTGCGGCAAGTAAAATACTTTATTGTACAGTTTGGCGGCAGGTAATAGTAATTAACGTTATAAGTCCGGGAACACATACTTTACAGTATGAGTGAGACATTTGAAATTCGAAACGAGTACTGTAAAAAGTGTTCACGGACGAATGTCGTTATGTATTTTATTTCATTCTTTGTCAAATTGCGTTTTAAAGAAACATTGAAATTAATTTAAAAATAATTTAACAGATGCTCCAAATCTAGTTACATTTTCGTAACATGATTAGCAACGGTTGTTTGGCAAATGTTTAATTTGTTTAAATAATTTGTTGTGTCAAAATGAATTCTTATGCAAATTGCCCCGAAATTGTAAATCCTCCAGTAATTGTAAGAAAATCTGAAGAAGCGTGTGCGAAATTAATACCTATTAAGTCTGGTGAAAGGTATCAAAAACAATTCAGCCATTTTTGTGAATGGAAAGCAGAAAATAATGTGATGAAAATGACGGAAGAAGTTATGTTGGTATATTTTTTAGATTTGGTAAGAATTTAAATGATTACATTTATTATTTTATTTGTGAACTAATGTTTTTAGTCTAAGAAAATAGGTGCGTCTTCTTTGTGGCCGAAATATTCCATGATAAAATCAACATTACATTAATTGCGAATGAAAATCTTGACATATCTCGTTTTTCTAAAGTGGTAAATTTTGTGTTTCCAATAGCAACACTTTACCGGACCGGCCGTTTTTTATGTTTTCCCGGATTGAGACTGTTGACGTAAAGTATTGGAATTTGACACAGTATGAAATAAAGTACTTTACCTGCCGCAAATTTTACAGTTAAATAAAGTGTTTGTTTACTTCCGGAAATCACTATGGTAATGCATGGTTTTACTGACGGTTGGCGATAAAATACATTATCTGTCTCATTTTATTTAGTTTACATAGTTTTGAGAATTTCAGCAATAAAAAGAATGTCTGAAAAATGACATAACAAGTATTGCTACTGCTTCGTATAAAAAAAGATATTCTTACTTTTCAACAAGATCTTTGGGCCAAAAGAATGAAATTTTCTTCAGTAACACGATGAAAGTGATCTAAAAGATATAAAAGATTGTAAATACCTTGTTTGATATTATCACACACTTTTTTAAACTTTATTTGCGACTATAGGTTCAACAGCTTTCGCCTGTCATTTTCAAACTATACTTATGTAAATTTTTACAAACAACTTTTTTAACAATTTTACAAAAAAAAATTAAATGGCGTTGAACAAAGGAGTATATATTAGGTCAGTTTGGTCGTTTATTAGTAGAATTTCAGGATTACGTTTAATTTTATAGATTTCAAGAGACTCGAGTAAATCCATTTGAGGCCTTTTTCGGCGAAATGAATTATTTCAAGTACATCTGTGTTGTCAAAATTGTGATTATTTAGAAAATTATTAGAAAAAGTTGATTTTCCATTTTTTTATTGTATGAACTTATATGTTATTTGAGTCTAATTTTAAAATTGCGATCTGACTGACCAAAATTTACTATTTTACAAGTGTTGCTAGTTAATTTATAAATACCTGATTTATTTATTTTGTTTATCGGATTTTTATTATTATACATTAAATAATTTGTTCAGTGATTTTAGAGAAACGCTTATGTTGTGTTTCCCGAGGATGTTTTTAATTTAGTATTAATATTACAACTTATTGTGTAGTAACAGTCACAACCATCATACATTGTGTAGTTAAAATTAGAAGCTAAAGTTAAAATTTATTTTTATCGGTGAAACTAAAATACTTTTTGCTTAACATTTTGCTTTCACTAAACATAAAACTTCATACTGCATCAAAGCGTTAATTAATATCCGCATTTCTAACACTTACATAAGAAGACAAATGTTGCCTTAGAAAATATAAAATTTCATTTGCTGTCACTATCTTATCAAAATTATATTACGTTATTTAAGGAATATGTCGTTCAATTGGCGAAGAAAGATGAACTAAAAGTTAATTATCACGATATATATTCCATTAACACTAGATGCTAGATTCATTCTAAAGTAATAATTACACATGGAGCCCATAGTCCAGACCAAAAAATAAATCTTTGTTGTGTATGGTTTATTTAATATTTAGAGGAAAAAAGTCGAATATATTGTGAAAGGTTTGAACCTAATTTATAATTGATGTTTAACTTTAAAATAATACTCACGATGAATAAAAAGTCTCGACTGATAAGGTCTGATCTTAATCGTTTCATTCTGTTAGTGAGTAATGATTCAGTTACGCATGCAGCCTATAATCCGCATCAAATTTTATGATTAAGACGATGCTTTGTAATGTCCAATGTTCTAATAATAAAAATAGTATAACCATTCACATTAAATTTAAATTCATAACCAAAGGATGTCTGATCATCAAAACATGGTTGACTATTATATAAGTGTGTGTATTTAGCCAATGTTACCCAAACTATTGTATAAATTTGTTGCGAGCCAGTTGCTATGGATTTCTTGTAATCTGCATAGTTTTGTACCGGGTCGATCAATTACTTCAAATTTACTCATCTACGAGAAGTTTTTGTCAAAAGCTTTGAATAACGGTTGTCAAGTGGGTGCACTGTACACTGATTTCTCAAAAGCATTTTACCGGGTAAATCATAAAATTTTGTTATATACACTGAAATCTTTGGGTTTTAATGATGACGCCATGTTGTGGATAGAGTCATCCCTAACAGATCGCCGACTTACTGTCAAAATAAATAATTATGAATCTAAATACTTTAAAGTAGGTTTGGGTGTTCCTCAGGGCTCTCGTTATCGTCCTCTACTATTTGTGCTAGTTGTAAATGATTTACAATATGTAATTCAACATTAAAAATTTTTACTTTATGCCGACGACTATTAAAAAATATTATTTATTCTAATGACTGTATAGTGTTTGTTAACTGAAAATTAAAAAGTATATGGATAATATCGTGCTAATTAATTTAACCCTGCCTTAGAAAATCGCAGAATAACGTGAATATACATAATTTGCACAATAAATTCTGCTATTATCATTGTGTATTGAGAAATGTTTTTCAATTATCTATAAATTATAGTTTGTTATGGGCTCATAAAAATAAACAAGTTAATTAAACAAGCCCGCTAATGCACAGTGATTTTTACTGACAAGACATATCTTATCTATTTCGTAGAGATATCCAACCTTAGAGTGGTTGAATTTACTTACTGATATAAAATTATGTCAATTTTCAGTGTCGAAACGAATCAGAGCTATTTAATCTATGCGAGATAGTAATCTAGCGGCAAATCAATATTTGCTTTAATATACAAATATAATAAACTATAATTTTATTTATAGTGTACTACTTGTTATAAGGAAATATGTTACTTTCTGTAAGTAAGTAAAAATATTTATAAGCAAATCTATTATTAGGAATTACAATTAAATTTAAATTTGTATTCAATATCGTTTGTCGTCTCCCAACGAACGTCTGTCGGGTCAGCCTGTACTTGGCCCTTGCCCTCAATGACCTTATTGTCATTAAACATATGTTTAACTTCCTCATAATTGTTCAAGTGATTTTTCGATTTAATAATTTATTTATTTAGGAATATCATGGTGAAAATATAATCTTTACTAAGAATTATTTATTTTAATTATTTTATCCAAACTACTAACAAAATATTTGAACTTTTGTGTATGTATAAAAATATTTATTTAACACATCTCATGTATCGCGTAAAATGGCAATCAAAATAAGTATTTCAATACCTAAAAGCATATATTTTATGTGACAGGAGATGAATATCTAACATATACCGTTCCACTAGAAATAATGAAATAGCTTCATGGTATCTATCAGGTGAATAATAAAATATTTGGTCACATAAAATATAAAAATATATTTACTGCATATAAGAAAACACAAACTAGATTAGACTTAAGAAGATTAAAAATATAATAATATACTAAAATTACAATAATACAAAAATATTCTCAGTCTTTTCTGAATGTTTTTACTTAAAAATTCATTCAAAAAATTCCTACTAAGTATAACTTTCTCTCCAGTATTCCTTCAAATATTCTAAAAGATAATTTGATTGTCTAATTAGTTAAACACAAAGGGACATATCACAAAACAATTATGAAATTGAATTACAAACTATTGTCTAACGTAAAGGCCAAACAAAGAAATAAAGAAATCTGTACTCATATCAATGGTGAAAAGTCTGGTTAACACCTACCAGATATACTGTTACATTATTTTAATAAATACTGTAAAAAACGTTAATAAACATTAGTCATCTAGAACTTGTTAATTATAGGAGATGATTGAGATAATTATTAAAGAAATATTGCCAAAGATAATGAAATAAGGAAACATTTGAATGAAAGGGAAGTTTGTGAAGAGAACTACGAATAATGACAGAAGTATTGTAGCACTGATTAAAGAAAATATAATAATAACCAGTTTTTAATAAAAGACCTGTATTTTTAGCTCCTCAATAAAGCAGGAATCAATAATTAATAATAATAATTAAAACGTTTTTACTTGATCAATAACATTGGGCGAAATATAAACATTAAGGCTACCTTACCACTTACTTCTAAGGCAACTAATGAAGATATCACTGTAGAAATAATCAAAAAATATGCTAGTTTGACGAAACCAAGAGTTGTATTCATGCTCATCAAAAAACACTACTTCAATATAAATAAAACTCTCACTAAAGTATCAAACCAGTGTTTTTTATTTAAATTTAAATATTTTTACGTACACTCACAACCTGATTGTTTTTTCTACCTCAAAAAAATTGCTATTTGAACTTTAAACTTTAATTGTTTACATTTTTCTATTGTCTTTAATGCTATAGAATATAACTGCTTATAATTTGTAATTACAGTTTTTTTTGACAATTCTAGAAAATTTTAGACATAAAAATATTGTTTAAACAGAATATATGAATATCGTTATTTAATACTATACACAAAAGTTGTAAAATTATTGAAATATTTACTAATAAAATTTATAACTATCATTACACATTCTAGTTCTGTATTATAAAATAATTCAAACAAACTTTAAAGGCATATGAAGTTAATAAAATATGTTGCTACATTTTAGAAAAATATATAAATAACTATGTCGGTATTAGAAATTGTGCACTTACGTTATGTCATTTGTTTATTATCAATTTTCTGGCACGTGCCTCGAGGATAATTTGCCATTATATGTGAGATTCAAAAATCCTAACGAAAGCTTTGTGGATGAATGAATGTGTTAAATATTGCTACTAAAAATAAAGTATTGTAAAATAATTACAGGTATATATACTAAAAATTAACGCTTTATTTCTACTAATTCTCCCAGTATTAGGAGCACTAGTCTCCTTTGGAGATTTCCACGTAGTTGTTAATTACGTTTTCAGAACTTTAATCGCTCTTTGAAATTCCAGCGGATCTAAGATGCAAGTCCTTAATCCTTTGGTGCAATTAATTTTCAATTGATTTATTATGTACTGTGTTGAAGTTTCTCCATGTTATATATTGCATCGCAATTTTGAAAGGCTAAATGGTAAATTTCGCTATTGTTTCAATCCTCTGATAGTAATAAATAAGGGGACACGATAACTTTGTTTTACCACTTTATTTAAAATTACCCGTGACTACAGTTTCGATAAAGTGTTTATGCTTGATAAGCATAATTAATTGATATTAAAACAACGATTGAAGTAATTGATACACTCAAATTAGAAAATCAACAACTGAAAAGTAAAATAACATCTATTGAAAATAGAATTAATATATTGAAACACAATGGTAGCCCAAATAAATGTAAATGTATCTAGTGATACACAGAAAACAGAAAACCAGACAAATATTGAAACAGGGCACCCAATCACAATAAATAATATTAAATTACTCAAACAGTCTTCCAATTATCAATTAAACATGTTAAAGGCAATACAAATGAAAAAACATGAAAGTAGATTAATGAATTTCGATTTAAGTCCATTACAAAACGTATTATTAGAATTTATCGTCCCACCTTAATCTGGGTTTTTCCCTAATACCTTTTTCCAAATACCGTCCATAATTTACATTATTTGGAAATTACCCTACCGCCCTTCCAACTGATTTACGTAATTTGTGTGTATAAATATCGTTTAATTTTAGTTTTGTACTTAGTATTAAACCATTGATAATGGTCACTTTGTGTCCGAAATATATATTTGGTATTTCAAATAAACTGTGTGAAGAAAGGTTTTTAGTGCTTTATTTTATAATCAAGATTATCGTCACGTAACTCATTCAATTAATTTACTAAATATTGATTTAATTACTAATGAAATATTAGAAAGAAATAGGCGTGCTAATAATATTATATTATTCAATGTACCCGAGAGTAATGACGAACAAAATATTACTATTGTGACGAACGTTTTTAAAGCAATAAATAATGATTTAAACGGTCCGAAACATTTAATCCGGTTAGGGATGAAAACTAATGGCAAGTGTAGAGCAATCAAGGCAATCCTAAATACAATAGAAGACGTGAAGAATATCCTAAGAGGATCAGAACGTCTTAAGCAGAATCCAACCCTGAAGAATAATAATAATACACATTTTTATTGACAAACTATACATATTTACATTTAAATAATGAATAATGGGTGATGTGTTAGTGAGTTAGTTCGTCAAAAGGCTATCGACCAGAGGTCTTTCTGCCTTGTTTTGTCCGGTCATATGGCGTCAGTCGTTAATGCGTAGATGGATGAAACGATGAGATGAAATCAAATATGGTTGAATTAGGATTTTTAAATTTGGGGTTTACACTAGGATTTCTAGGAATACAATATAAGGATAATATGTGAAAGTTGAAAGGATTTTTGGAGAATTTTTCTGATAGGAATCGAAGACGTTCTAGGATGGGGATAACTAAAGTGGTATCATAGAGGAGCTGGTTAGAAGGATTGTGTAAGGGATTAAGAGGCCTGAAGAATATTTTATTGAGAAATGACCGAACTCTCTTACAAACCGAACAGGAAAATAATATCAGAAGAGAATTTAAACAACATCAGGAGGCAGGAGAATTGAATATTAAGATGGAGTTTGTGAAAGGTATATTATCGATTGTGAAGGAAAACTAATTTGCTCCCAACCGATTCTTAATAGCATTAATATTTATTATCAGAAGTGTCCTGGTTTATTATCTAAAACCAAAGAATTTTAAAATAACGTTCATTGTCCTCATTATGACAGAATTATTTCCAGAATCATTCAATGTTTTTAGGTGCGACAAGGTCGGTAGGAGGGGGTGGTGAAGTAATGATAGCAGTTCGTAGTCAATTTTCAGGTGATGCTAATCCTATTTTCTTTCAAACTAATTACAAAAAATCATCGGATATAAATATAACTGATCATAAAATATCTGAACTTATAATTTAATCAATCTCAATAACTTAGTTCAACATAACCAAATATTAAATGCCAACAACAGAATATTAGATCTAATTTTAACGACAAAAAATATTCTATGCACTTTCGTTGAAGATTTACCAATCACTAAAGTTGATAAACGTCACCCACCTTTGTGTTTCTCGTCTAATTTGGATTCATGTAAGCAAAAAAATGTCACCCCAATGTTAGTTATCAGAAATTTAACTTTTGTAAAGCTAATTTTAATTTGCTATATAAAAAAAATATTGAAATATGATTGGGCTAATGTTATCTCTAAAAATAACGTAAACATGTCATGTGATGCGTTATATGATGATCTATATAAAATTTTCAGTGAATGTGTTCCTGTTCATACATATGTACGTAATTAATTTAATTTAATTTAATTTATTTATTTTACGGAAGACACCTTTTTACAAAATATAATATAAAAATAAATACAATTTACACTAAATTAACTTAAAAATACAGAAAAGCAAAAATTATTATCAACAGAAATAAATATGTACAATAATCCAAATGAGGCGAGAAAACTAAAATAACATGTTGTAAATACATACATATACACAAATAAACAATACTATATATTCACACATACAATAATTGTAATTTATCTATAATTAAGTACAAATAGTCAAATCAACAAACTTAAGGCTATATTTGAACGATTCAAAAGACGAACTATAAATAAGAAAGTTAGAATTCGCACATAATTTATTGTAAAATTTCATTATCCTATTAATTGGATTATTACTTCCATAGTTCGTAGAATGAAGAGGAATTCGAAATGGAAAAGTATTACGGGTTATTCTTACTAGGGAAAAATTAAAATCTAGCACCGAAAGCAAGTATGGACAATCTATTATACCATTTATTAATTTAAAACCAAAGCATAAATCAAGCATAACTCTTCTATAATGCAGAGATTTTAAATTTAAAGTTATTAACATTTCGGAATGGCTAAATTCAGATCGTAATTTTCCAAGCCTGAAAGATATCAAAATTAAAAATTTACTTTGGACCATCTCTATTTTATTAGATGAATTTTTATAATAAGGATTCCATATTATTGAACAATATTCTAATTTAGAACGTACTAATGTAAGATATAAATTTTTCAGTGTGTCAATACTAAAACCAGTGGAAAACCGTTTAATACAGCCAAGAGCTTTAAGAGCTTCATTACAAATAATATTGATATGTGATATAAAAGTTAGCCGAGTATCAAAAATAATACCTAAATCCTTAACTTCTGTTACCGATTTCAATTTAGAACCATTAATAAAGTATGAAAATTTTAGTAAATTACTACGAGAAAAAGAAATAGAACAGCACTTATTAATATTAAGGTCAAGATTATTATTTGTGCACCACCTTGAAAGGTTATTAATGTCATCTTGTAAAGCATTACGATCATTCTCTTTGCGAATTATTGAAAATAACTTTAAATCATCGGCGAACATCAGGAATTTTGAAGTATTAAAACATTTGCCTATTTGATTTATGAACAATAAAAATAGAATAGGTCCACAATGAGAACCTTGCGGGACGTCAGAGGTTACATTTATTGAATCAGAAATATAATTATCAATTTTTACATATTGTTTGCGATCACATAAAAAACTACGAAACCAACATACAACTATATCACTGAAGCCATACGCAGTAAGCCTAGATAACAACGCACTATGGTTAACACGATCAAAAGCTTTCGAGAAATCAGTGTAAATTGCATCAACCTGATATCCACTCTCGAAAGCACGTAGAATATAATGCTGATATGATAACAAATTAGTTATAGTAGATCTACCTTCAACAAAACCATGCTGCTCTTCATAAATACTGCGTTTGTAAGTCCATATCACTTGCTTCGAAACTAAATAGTCCAGCATTTTAGGAATAGTCGACTGCAGGGTAATACCTCTGTAATTGCAAACATTATCTCTAACCCCATCTTTAAACAAAGGATTAATAAAAGATTCCTTCCATATGTTCGGAAATGTACCACTAGATAAAGAACATTTAAATAAAGTAAGAATAGGTAATGTAAGAGAAAACACACATCTTTTTAAAAAATAAGGAGGCAAACCATCAGGTCCAGGAAATACAGAATCATTTAAATTACTTAGATAAGTAAAAATGTCAACGGAATTAACTGAAAGCGATTCAAGGCAGAGAGACTCAACACATTCAGTTATTTCAGGAGAATCAGCATTACGATACACTGTTGAAAAGTATTTAGCAAATAAATTTACACACTCGTATCCATTATTACTAACAATACCATTGTAACACATTTGTTTAGGAAACCCACGTATCTTGCTGCAATCATTAACATATTTCCAAAAAACCTTAGGATTACGTTTGACATTCAATTCCACATTGTTAATATATTTATCATAGAGGGACTTACTTAAATTTGCGCATTGAGCTCTTAGAATTTTAAACTCATCATAATCCTCAAATCTGCCCGAGGCTTTAAACTTAGCATGTGCCTTTTTCTTATTTTGAACTAGTTGGATTAATTCACTATTAAACCAACGTGGATATGATGAATTTCTCTTACGCTTTACCGGGACAAACAAGTTAAGACCCTCATTAATGACGTTGTAAAAATTATTTATAGAAATATTTAAATCTGGATTACTCAAATGGGATTTCCAATCCACAGATGCTAAATACATATTTAATGACTCATAATCGGCACATTTAAAATCGAAATAGTAAAAATCAGTGAATAAAGACTGATGATCAGTTAATAAATTAAATTTTATACTATAAGCAATGTGATGAGTACTATTTTGAACTAGGGATCAATTGATTTCGAAATCTCTAAGGCTGTAATATTGGATAAAATTAAATCGAGATAAACGCCGCGCTCGTTAGGAATCAAATTGCACTGTTTCAGATTATTAAATGCTAAACAATCTCTTAAACACACATTATTAATAGAAACGGATGCATCAATTAATTGTATCGCATAGAGAACTTTGTATATTATAATCGCCACAAAACATGTATTCTAAATTAGGGTAATCTATACAAATTTGATCGATAGTTAGTGTGTGATTTTCATATAACGAAACATTCGAGTTTGGTGGAATGTAAGTTGCACCTATAATGACAGTGTTATTAAGTTTAATAAATAAATGTTCAATATTATTATATAAAGGTACTAATTTAACCGCAGAAAGTGATGACTTAACTGCAATGAGAACACCTCCGCCCCTTAATTTAGTACTTGTTAAGGGTGACCTATCTAACCTGAATACAGTGTAGCCTTTAAAATTTAAATTAGCATCATTGAAAGAGTCATCGAGCCAAGTTTCGATTAAAATAATTAAATCATAAACGCAGCAGTTAACAATATTATGAGCATTTTTCAGCTTAGATTTGAGACCGCCAACATTTTGAAAAAAAATATTTAGTTTTTTAAATTGCGCGAGTCATTAAGGGGCACAATTTTAGGCTTTCCGCGAATGTATTTTATAGTTAAATTTGATTCCCCTTCTTGTCTGCGCCTATGTAATTCTTCGTTTAACAATTTTAAATTCTGGCGCTGATGATCAGTTAAATCAGCCTTAAATTTAACACTTGTAGATTTTATATGGCGCGAATTTTTCAATATTTCCACTGCCGACGATCGATCTTTGAAACAAATTTTTAGATTATTTTTTTTGGTTCGAATAAAATTTCCGATCCAAGTAATTCCTGCACAATTAGCTTATCCTGCATCTGCCTCTCGGTTGTAGATCCTATGGATTCAGGCACGTTGAACACTATTACATTCTTTGCTCTACGGTAACGTTCTTCAAGTTCTACGAATAAGTCCTCTTCATTAAAACTTGTACGCGATGAACAATGGAACTCAAATTTTCGATTTTCTCAGTTCTTTTTTCTAGTATCATTAATGAGTTACTAATAAATCGAGTCATTTCAATTTTAAATTTGTCAAAACAATCAGCCATTAACTTACTTAATGTATTGTAAGAACCAGTATCAAGTTCAACGTGATTATCCAAAACACTACATTTAGAACAAAGCCATTTAATATTTTTGTGGCTGTTTATGCATAATATATCAGCATCAGCTAAGTTGGAACATTTAACATGGACGGATTTATTACATATACCATCACATTTAATATAGGGGGTGCTAGGTGTAACACCCTGTTCACAAATTCCACACTTATTAACCATTCTGCGATTTTTAATTCAATAGGATAAATTTAATAAAACAAAATAATTTATAAATTTTTAGGAAAATAACACAGGACACCACACCTAGGGGGCTGTCAGGGTGATTAACTAAAACAAGACAGGTAGCCCGCGGAAAGGATAAACAATAGAGTACAGAGGTTACAGAAGTTTTAATTTAAATTCAATCAACACTGCGCTCAGCGGCAAAAAGAGCGAACGGAAAATTTCACCGGTAAAAGACGTGTTCACGATTAAACGCAAAACACAGTAAAATAGACCGTATTAAATCAGTGGATAGAGTTGATAATTTGAAATGTGTTAAAACTAATAATCTATAAACACTAGTACTTATCTAGATCGACCAATATATTGCATAATCAGCAAGGTATCCAATAAACACTCACTAAAAAATAAATCGTGTAAATATACCACGAAAAACTTGAATCAAATTGGAGCCACTAATAACACAACTGCTCGCCACGAACACTAACGTTGTAGGCACTATCCGTATTGGTTTAGTTCTAAAACGATAAGGTTAATAAGAACGAAGGAGCATTACTGGAGATTATATAAAAAGCATAAGTTTAATTATTACAAAATTCGGGTTGCCAAACTACGACGTGAAATTCGTAACGAAGTTAAGAAGGATAATAAAACATTTATCTCTCATGCTAAAGGTATGGAATTATGTTAATTCTAAAAAATCTCAGACTAGAACCCTAGGCACCATGATTTATGAAGATAATGTTATTGTTAGCCCTGAATGCATAGTCAATAGTTTCGGAAAGTATTTTTCTTCTGTATACACCTCAAATCCATTACCACATAGTATGGGTACTGCAGATTCCAATTGTAATCGTTCATTAAACATCGACTTCATAACAGAAAGTGAGATATTGTTAGGTGCAAAATGAATGAGTAATAATTTTACATCTGGTTCAGATGATATACCATCACTTCTGGTTCGGGACTGTATTCAAGCATTAGTTAGTCAAGCCACTTATTCATATATTCAACGTAATAGTTAGTTCAAAACAATTTGCAAGGAACTGGAAAGTTGCTCGCGTAACACCATTTCAAATCTGGTATTGAAAGTGACATCAAGAACTATCGCCCTATTTCTATAATTAACAACTTTGCTAAAATCTTTGAAACCATAGTAGCGGACAGGATTTATTCTCATGTTGAATCAAAAATATCCACACAGAAACATGGTTTCATGAAAAAAAAGATCAACAGCGACAAATTTGCTAAACTTTGTTGAATTTGTTTCGTATCAACTCGACTAGCGTTCACAAGTAGATGTTATACACACTGATTTTAGTAAAGCTTTCAATTCGCTCAATCATAATGTTCTTCTAACAAAATTAGTAAATTGCGGCTTTAGCGATGATTTAAGGATGGTGAATCTTCTAGTTAAATTTGAACATATTTCCATCAAAAAATTTCATCTTGATCGAACATGAAAAAAATTCCGAATTATTAGCTAACTTTCTAAAGATTAATTACGAGTGCAAAGGGTTAAAAGAAGCTTTGGAGGCAGCGACATCCCTGTTACCCAAAAAATCAAAGCATAAATGTGAAAAATGTAACAAATTATTCAGAAAAAGGCAAAAATGTACAAAAGTTGAATTAAAATTTCATTTCATTTTTATATGTCAATGTCAAAAATGAAATCTCAAACATATTTGTAATTTATCTGCAGTATGTGAAAAAAATAGTGTGTATAACGCGTGGGAAATGCGCTTTTCCACACTTATTGTACAAATAACTATTAATGAGCTTACCTTGTTTGTTTGTTTTAAATATTGATTGATTTTATAGACCATATTTCTTATGTATTATAATTTGTGTTCTCTTCATTTTTGAATACTCTATTACTCAAACTTTAGCGATTATAATTCACCAAATTAATTATTGTATACAAATTTGGAAATAAAAATGTAACTATGTCTCAATTAAATAATTACAAATTAGAGATTTTGATAATCTGAACAATTTTTCATAAAAAGAACTGCTCACATTACCCCTCAGTTTGTAATAAATTATATCTTCCCTTTTATATAACTTCGTAACAATTATTTTAGCACATGCCTGAGTGATCTAAAAGTGTATTCTAAATTTATAATACATATTTTAATTAAAATTATGAAATTGTTACTTCTATATGAAAATTTAGTAGCTAATACATATTGATTACGTTGGCTATCCTAAAGAATAAGCAGGTCAAATTGAAGTAGAATATTAACAGAAATCAAAAGAATGGAGGAGATATTTTATGAAAAAAGACTTTCTTAGCATACTTCAACGAAATTGGGATAACAATAATTATTTTTATTTGAGAATTTGGTTCCATCAAGAGAGTAGTATCGAATATATACTTCAACTAATTTTGAAGTTCTACACTGAGATTAGAAAATAACACAAAAACATATACAAGAAGAAAAATGGTGATGTGGCCATCATAGTACTTTCCCTATATTTTTCTCGAAAACTATGAGGTTTACGTAAATAGACAATTCTTAATAAATTATTCAGTTTTGAATTCTTTACAATTTGTTATATAATTTTTATGTAACTCCAATAGTTTATTACCGAAATGCAAAAAATATCAAAATTTTTAATGTTAAATTTTTTTCTCGCAAGTTAAGAACTTTATGAAAAAAATGTTTGAATAAAACTTGTTTACTTTTTTACTATCTTTAACTTTTGTTTGAAGCGTTTTTTATTTTTTTTTATATTTAGAAAAATATCACCAAAATACAAAAAAACGCCTCAAGTAAACATCCACTTCTGGTCTATGAAGCTTTTCAGTTCCAGTTTTTAACGATAAAACCTTAAGTTTGAAGTTTTATCTCAAACAGATCATTCGTTTTTGAGATACAGTGCCCACCGATAGACACACAGCCACACAAAACAGACACACAAACAGACACACACAGATACACATTTTTTTTTTTCCAGAAATTAGTGCAGTGGACTCAGGCGATCCCAAAACGGATATTTCCGTAAAACAATACTCCCCCTATATATACTAAAAAGAGAAAGTAATATCTGCAAATTTAAATAAAGCAGTAAAACTATTCAACAAGGCTTACACCTTTACGGCAACAAGCCTTGTGATATAATTTTAACTGAAACTCATGAAGCAATTCTACAAGTACATAGTTGTAGTCCTATCTGAACTAAAAAAAATTATTGTCCTATAATTCTACATATGCATGAAGCCATGCAAAAACTGTATAATGCATTATTCCTACCAACTGTCCATCACTTTCTATAATTAAGAAATTTAATCAATCTATACGAATGTAGAGATATTTCTTATGCAAAATATAAACAAAAATATGTCTACAATTATGCAGATATAATGATAATTGGGACGAAAATATTTTTAACCTCAGTTTGCATCTACTGTGGGTAGCATTGTACAATATTTATATTTTTATTAAATATTTATGAACAGTATTATTATATTAAATAGTTAATAAATATCGGAATTTTTCTGTTAATATTGCAATTTTATAATTTTCTTTTCTTTTGTAATTACCATATAACATGCCATCTTCAAATATTTGCTATAATATCTAATTATCATTTTAAAATTTTAAGAATGGAACCATTTATTTAAATTCTTGTTATTGGGATGCTATAACTTCACAATTTACTAACAAGAAAATACCTTTCAAGTTCTTGAAGAATTTATCTGCTAAGACTAATGTACAACTATATATTAGGGTTTTTGTTTATTAATAATATTATTCCACGTTTTAATTCCATAGATAAATAATATAACAATAATATTTTTTTAATTAATAATTTATTGTAAACAAATTCAAGATATGCATATGTTCTAAATATTATGTAAGCATATTTGATAGATAAATACATTACCTTCATTTACTAAGAGAGTTCTTATACTAAAATCACAAACCCCTTTAAATTATACTATATATAAGTTGACAAGCTATTTATTGAAATTGAGTGTTACCTTTGGGATAATTTCTAAGAGCATTACAAGAAGTGTAACTGGAATTAGATGTGGAAAGTTTTTACTACTTTATTTTGCAATTTTGGAATTTTACGTAACGATCTTTCATTGTACACGAACTTAAAAAAACAGACGTTTTACAAACGAACGGAAGTCCAATATTTTAGGGTTTAAGAATGTATTGGCAGAAATAAGTAGGTCAGAAGATACAGTTTTAGTTACCTAGTTTCGAAAAATAATATCATTAAGATGGTGTCAACTTTTACGCTGACAAATGTGGCGGTCTCTGAAGTTGGCTTCCAATAGACCGATCTGAGCGATGATTTGCCCTGTCGCTTGTCGGAGTTCGGCAAGAGTATGAGGTTTAGTTTCAAACACATTAGACCCTCATAAGAAAAAATAAAACATTGAATGGTCTGGAGAGCGAGGAAGCCAATGCAAATTAAATCTGAAGATAATGGGATAAGAACATTTGTCTAATAGCAGTCGGGCAGTATGTACTGTAGCTCCATCCTGTTGGAACCAAACATTTAGCAAATTGATTCTTGATCTTCTCAGCTCAGTTATCAAGAAGTTTTTTTACAATATTCACGTAACGTTCAGCTACCACGATCTCAGTGTTCCTATTTTACTTAAAAAAAGATAAGGTCCTACGTCACCAAACTTACCGATGAAGTAACTTTGGGGCTGTTTAGTGATAATTCAAATAGAGTTTGTGGATTTCAGAGGCTCACAACACCAACGTGATGAAAAAAAGCCTCATTCGCTCATGATCAAAATCGCATTAGGCTCATCTTCCAAAAGTTGGAGCATCGCTTCAGCAAAATCTATACGTTGTGGATAGTAGACCTCCTTCAATTGGTGCACAACTGCCATTTTATAGGGGTGAAAACGTAAATCTTAATGGGGAATCCGCCGTACTGAAGTGTCGGACATTCGTTGTGCTACAGAATGACAACGAGTCGGACGCCGTTCACATTCTACGTTCTGAGGAGTTCGAACTGTGCGACGTGTTGCCGGTGACTTTTATTTATCAAACTGCCTTCACCACGAAGAGCATTAACCCATCGCAAAATGGTGTCCCGGCTCGGTATGTCTCTATGGCGAGGAATGTTAAACCTAGATATAAACATTCCACAAACTGCAAGGTCAGGGTTGAGCACCGACGATCTCGGCTGCCCTCTACAACACGGTTTAATTAAAAAAACGTCCGTTTCCCATGGGGCACCCTGTACTACTGTATACAGTATACAAAATCATGTTTAATAACAGTTCATATCATATAAACATAAGCTACATGTAGAATGTACGTGAAAATTGATCTCATGAAGAGTACCTCAACTATGAAGAGGATCTTTTGTTAAAAAGATTAAGTAGATAAACCCGATAAGATAATTAACTAAACGAAAAGACGAGTGCATTATTTAAATTTAATTATAATTGTAATTAATTTCAGAACTTTTATTTATACTTCTGTTTTCTTTTTTGGTAACTAAATTGTTCAGTTTAATTTTTGCCTTTCTGTTGAAAGATTGGAGGGGCAGAGGTCTGCGAACCCCAGAATAATGCAATTGGTGTTGTGTGGTCTTAAGTAGCCGTATTAGTAAAATCTACAATTTTCTCGTCTAATTAGTGATTAAGAAGTTCAAATGGGGTAGTGCATTCGTACCGCACGATAATCGTTCAGGAAGAGATTGCCACATAGAATTTCCTACTCAAATCCGTTTCTCACTTCCATGACTGATGAATCCTGGTAACATGGTTGAATCTGCTTGAGATGTGGTAACCAATATGGAAAGTGAAATAGATCAGAGCTAAAGAGACCGGTGAAGCGGCTCTCCAACAAGGGAGTTGTGAGTGATGCTAACAAGGTCACCTCGGAAAAACACAATGTTAAGAGACCTCAGACTCGGAAACTGTACGGAAAAAGCACTGACGACCCCAGCAAATGGAATAAGGAACTATACAATCACGAATTTTACCAACTATACAGAGACCGATCCATTACAACACACATAAGACTAATATGGCTCAAGAGGGCTGGGCAAGTACAACGCATACCAGAGGCACGAACTGCAAAAAGGTACTCCTAAGACAAAGAGGAAGAAAACGACCAGATTATAGGCAAGGGGCAAGATAAGAATATAACTTATCCAAAGACGACCAAGAATTTCTAAAAATAAGAAACCCGAGTTGGGCTGTAGAGCAATCGAAGAAGAAAAAGAATTAGTGATTTAAGTAACAAAATTTATAGTTATCTTAGACGTAAGGCATCTGATACATATTAAATTAATTGTATTTATTTCATTATAGCTAATGTTAATAAGTAGGCGTTTATTTTTATTTGTTTTAGTTATTGATTGGAACATTGAAAATATATTACGGCTGAGATATGGCAGAAATTAAGAAAATTAAATGTAGGCATTGTCATTAATTTCCTTGATTTCTGCACATATCGCGGCCGTAATATTTTTTTACTGTTTTGATCATTGCAGATGTGTTCCAAACATAAAACAGTAAGAAAATAATTTTACTATTTTGTCAAACGGAATCCTATTATAGAATAAATGCCAAATTTTAATTTTTGAGTCTAAAAATATTGAATTGCAACACATATACGTAAATTAATATTTTAACTTATTGATTAAATGTCAGCTATTTTTCATTCAAAGTGGATTGTTAATTCAAGAAACAAATATCATCTTATTTGGCATTTAAACAGCACATTAATCTGTTAAATTTCGTTACATGAACTTTTATTATGAAAAATATTGATATTTATTTATTTATCTAATGTATATATACATATGATTTTCGAAAAAGTTACAAAATCATTCAATGAATATATTATATATATAATATATATTATAATATACTACTACTACTACTACTACTAGATCAGATTATATATATTGGATAATTTATTATTACAAATGATATTAGCTAAAGAAGTAGTTATTTCAGCAAATTATTTATTTTAAAATTGTTATTATTATGTTTTAAAAATGGAACAAATCGTGAATAATACAACAATAAGAATACATATCATACTGTTTGTGTTGTATAGCTTCTAAAATTGATTTTGTCAAGTTTTGGTTTTAATGTATGTTTCCTCCACTCATGTATTTTCATGAACTCATTAAATCTGCATAGTGTGAGCTTTAATGAGGTTCATTTAGATAAGATATATTGGCCAGTAGCAGTATATCATTTCGGTTGATAATCAGTGGATACTTATTCATTTGAATTTAGACAATGGTTTCTATATATAGAAAATAATTATATCATATTTGGTTTATATTTATAAACAGTACTAGTATGGTACATTTAATCATTAAACAAAATTGATTGTTGAAAATGCGGGCGAATCGTTATCAAATGGTTGATGAAAATATATATTTTGAGTCGTTAAGATCATTATAAGTAAAAAATGAAACATAAATAAAATATAAACGAAAGGCATTTAGTAAAGTATATTTTAAACAACTGTAGGTATAAAGGACTTGGTTATATAAATTAATAATTGTAAAGACTTTAAACGAACATATTTGCTTATATCACGTTATTTACATTTCCTTAAATAACCTTAACTACATTATCATGTTTGTTTGTTATTAAATGAAAACAATTTCTTATAGTTCTTTAAATGATCATAAAAATGCCAAACAATAAACGTACAGTTTTAGAATGTTTAACATATTCAACTAGTTCAAACGGAAAGTAATTCAGGGTGCGCCAGAGAAACTTACTTATTTGAAAGGTCAATAAAAACAAAAGTACTTCAGTTATTGTTTTAATTCTTTTTTTATTTGAGAATACAATATCCCAAGTTTTTTTTCATAAGGTTTTGAAAATTACAAAGGTTAAATAGCGACTCCCATTGTGCATGCACTGATTAAGTCGATTTTTGAAGTTCATCTCCACTCTTCGCAGCATATCAATCGTTACTGGAGTGCTGAAAATCCGCGTGAACTTCACCAGAAGCCACTTCATTATGAACGAGTTACTGTTTGTTGGGCGATATCGGTAATGGGAATAATTGGTCCTTATTTTTTTGAAGAAAACGAACGCACAGTTACCGTGAATGCAGCTAGTTACAGGAACATGATCGAGGAATTTTTTCTTCCAAGCCTCAAAGAAATGAACATTAGAGACGTGTGGTTTCAGCAAGATGGAGCCACAGCACACAGCACGAGGCTCAATGGATTTGTTGCGACATTTCCCCGACCGCCTCATCTCTCTCAGAGGCGATCTCCCATGGCCGGCACGCCTTCCAGATTTGGCTTCATGCGATTTTGAGTTATTTGAAATCCCTGGTTTAAATCGATCGACCACGGACCATAACTCACATCAAGAACAACATTCGCAGCACCATTATCAACATACCGATTGATATGCTTCGAAGAGTGGAGATGAACTTCAAAAATCGACTTAATCAGTGCATGCACAATGGGGGTCGCTATTTAACCGATGTAATTTTCAAAACTGTACGAAAAAAGCTTGGAATATTGTATTCTCAAATAAAAAATAATTAAAACAATAACTAAAGTACTTTTCTTTTTATTGACCTTTCAAATAAGTAAGTTTCTCTGACGCACCCTGTATATACACAATACAATTTTAGGATGTGTGAATTGTAAAAATTATAATAGTTTCACTAAAGATTGGTAAAAGCCGTACATAGAGATAAAGAAATTCATCATTGATGTACTAAGGGCAAGCAATTTTATGGTCGATGTTTTCTTTTTGGGGTTTCGTGAAGAGTATATCAATGTAAATAGTACTGTTGAATCCTTTCTTCACACTTTATTTTCTATGAGCGCCTAACATTCGAAATATAGTCTGTTCGTTGGATCTTTCGTCGTACGTCACAAACTATCGCTTCGAGAAACGACGCAAAAACATTCAGTCTGATAAAGTAAACCAAATGCGTTAGAAAAAGAACGTACTGTAAAACTTTTGTCGTTTTTTGAAGCGATAGTTTGTGACGTACGACGAAAGATCCAACGAACAGACTATATATACCTAAGCATAACAAATAAAGTGTGAAGAAAGGATACAACTGTGTTATTTATATTAATTTTATGGTGTATACAAGAATTTTGGTTATCTTAGATATAGCACATACTTATATTTTTTTATTGCTTCACAAGAATGCTACTATCTATATACTTAATTTAATATTGTCACAACGTTCCATTCAAGTATGCCACACTATTAATACCACGCAATGCAATTACTCAAAATTAATTTCGGACACGTACAACGAAATAAAAAAAAACGAAATTGTGAAACTACATGGAAACGCACACACATAGTCCGTATATTAGAGGTGATTAGTTAAAACACAATATATTTCAAAATGAAACATTAGGCCTTGATGCAAAACCCCTTTGGCCGCGGTCCAAAACAAATTTCCTTTAAGTATTTTTATATTTACATTATTTTCATCGTCGGTAATTTTATGATATTTTTCTTGCAACCGGATAGAAACCATACAATCCACTTTATTATTTTTATTTTTGTGTCGTGCCTGGTGGTTATTTATGCATAAATAACAGTGTTTTACGACTGCAAACCGTCGGATTTATGGTGGGTTATTATTAGCCTGATTATTGATAAAACAATAGGGATGAGCGGTAGTAACAATTAATATCTTGATGGAAACATTAAATGCCATGTTGTTAGGGTAATTACCGAGGTAGAAATTCGGAGAATTATTTGTTATAGGTAAATATTATGATTCGTAACGAGGAATATAACATTTCGGAGAATAACGTTATAGAGTCTTTGTAGGCTATTAATATTTAAAGTTATTTTTATAATTGGTCAAGGATACGATAATTAATATTATATGCGTAAAAGAAAAAAGGAGATAGAAAATGAAACCAACGTCACCAACATGAAATAAATTATCTGACAGAATATTCGAACCTGGCTTAACTTATGATTTCTGGGTCGAATTGAGAGGTTAAATTTTATTGATAAAATGCAGGAGGTTAGGGATGACATTATTAAAGACGTCCCATATGCCGAAAACGTAGCTAAAATTCCCTAAAACTGAATATTTGATTTTGTATTTTTACAATACATTTTATTTCTTATTCAACTAAACTAAGATCTGAAATTCGATGATTTATAAGTTCCGGGTTTAAAATGTAGTTGTAATATTAAATAAATGAAAAATCTTACGACATCCCACTATTTACCAAGTTGTCTCGTATTCCTAAATAATTAATAAATAATAAGTGATGGTAGATGCTAATATCCGTTTATTTCTTAAAAATTAATGTTTGTTAAAAAAGGTGAAAAACTGTCATTCTATAAAATATATTGTAATGGCACTGCAGTGTGACCTTCTAACTAAAGCAATACTATTTAATTAATGCAGTAGTAGCAATAAGTATTAAAAACGAATAAGATAATAATCGTATAATCGTATCTATAATCTAGAATTGTATCTATTACAATTACAAATATATAAATAATAATTTAATTACAATAATCACTTAATTTTAAATCATTTTAGTGTTCGTGAATTTGCAATCAAGATTTTTAATCGGCAATCTCAAAAAAAACGATATACAAATTCATAAAAATTTAACAATTTTCACCTTTGTTCCGCCATATTAGGTCTGACATTTTGTCTTTTGGAAATTTTTATTTCAGATTTTCTATCAGCGTCCTCATAACAGTCGATATAAATTTTTATGAAATTTTCGCAATTTTAACCGTCATTATCTGCCATATTGATTCGCCATTTTGTTTTCTTTTTAATTTTTTTTGTTAAGTACTTAGTCATTAGTTTCCTCAAAATAACCACCGTGCGACCCGTTAAGCACTAGAAAACAAATGTCTTCCTAACAATTTGATGCACCTCCTTTATCTATATATTTCAATGGTAAATGGATCGGTCGATTTGCTCCTGTGAAACAAGTTTACAAATTCGGGTCAAATTTTGGACCCGAGTAGATAAGAATGATTCTTAACGTTATATGATGCCCTGAACTCAGATCTTCAATACCTGTGTCAAGATTGGTTCTAGTTTTCGAGTTCGCGTAATGTGGCATCACTGCGCTCTAATATTTGGCCAAGTTGTATAAAATATCATTCGGAACTTGTTTTTGTGCAGCTTCGAAACATGTAGAAACAACGTTGGAAAGTCGATTCAAAGTGTTTTTATTAAGTTTGTGGATGTTATATGCTGGAAAAATCATGACAAATACACTCAAACATGCGTATTTGTAGTACATTGCAAGGTGTGGCCGAGTCGTTCCCATTATGAGCCAGAACAACAAAACGTACAACTTGTGAACCCAAAGGACATTTTATTGCCACCTCTTCACATTAAACTTGGCCTTATTAAGAACTTTGTCAAAGCACTCAATCGCTAAGGACTGGTTTTCCAGTACTTCATCAAGTTATTTCCAAAGAGCAAAAATCAAAGAAGGAATATTTGTCAGACTTGATATTCGAAAACTAATGGCTGATGCGAAGTGTACAAAATGTTCAACGCCTTATGAAGCAGCAGCATGGGCATCATTTCAACGTTTTGTTCACAACTTTTTCGGTAAGCACAAGTCACCGGATTAAAAGTAAGTAATCGACATTTTTTCGCAAAATTACCACAATATTGGAGCTAGAATGTCTCTCGAGATACATTTTCTGCATTCAAATCTTGATTTTTGTCTGACAAACCTTGAGCGACGAGCAAGGAAAGCGACTACAGCAAGATATAGCGAAAATCAAAAAGAGGTACCATGGATTTTGGGACGAAGGCATGATGAGCGACTACTGTTGGACCCTAATGGGCTAAACAGATCCCAGGTCTCAGGTCCAAAACCGTGTATACTTGTGTTATTAGATATTCAAATGAATGAGATGAATTTGAAAATGAATTGATTTGTAGACATATAGTGATAACCTTTGAAACATTTCAGTTAAGTACAGTCGAAAATGGCAACAGATAAGGTGCATATACGACACTGCATTATTTACGAATTCCAACAAGGAAAAATGCAGCAAGAAGATACTGATTGATTGTTACTTTCTTATCGAAGGTGTTTTCTCGTACAATATGTGCCCGTTTTGGTTTAAACGCTTGAAAAACGGCGTTGACTGTCTGAACAACAAACAACACCCTGAATGTCCTAGATAGTACGACAACGATAAATTGGAGAAGTTGCTCGCTTGCAGAAGAGCTGATAATAACTTAGTAATTGATTTTCAAGCACCTACATGAGATGGGAAAGATCCAGAAAGAAGGAAAATGGGTTCCGATTAAACTCACTAAAACCCACAAAATTAATGATTGGCAGCGTGTATCTGCTTAATTTTCTAAAATAAATCTTGAATGTAGCTGAAACTAATTTCAATTTCAATCTGTATCCATAAATGTACTGACATCCATGGTTTAACTAATGGGATAATTAAATGTAGTAAAGTTATTCATATCCCGCCTATCAAAAATATTAATAAATAATATATTAGCATCGGAAGGTATTTGATGCTAATATATTATTTATTAATATTTTTGATAAGCGGGATATGAATATCTTTACTACATTTAATTATCTTAAAACTTGCCAAAGTCATTTCTATATATAAAAAGGTGATCCAGAAAGTGCGGATAACTACCGACCAATTTGTACCTTTTGTATCAAAAATTATTTAAATTACAATGAAAGATCAAATCACAGACGTTTTAGAAGGAAATAAATTGTTATTCCCGACTCAATTTGGCTTCCGTAAGAACTCATCAAGAACTGCGTGCAATCTTTTGTGACTTAGACAATCGAATACTTTGAGGATAGTCACTTGACGGCTTTCTTAATTTTGAGCAAGGCATTCGATTGTATTTCACTTCACTGTTTAAGAAACCAGAGTGTTATAGTTTTTACACTTCCAGCTGTAACCTCTTAAGCTCTTATTTAAACAACAGACTATAGAAAGTATGTTTTAGCCATAAGGAATCAAAATACCTCCATAATAAGTATGGTATGTTACAATTCTCGATATTAGGGCCAATCTTATTCCTAATCTATATTAATGATTTCCCAAAGCATACAAATTGCTGAAGCATTCTATTTGCCGACGAAACTACTCTCGTCACTACCTCCAAAAAGCTTGAAGATGTGAGGGAACTCCACAATGAAACAAAAATTGCTGCTAAAGATCATTTTACTAACAACAAACTACGTATGCAGAAACTGTGGATATAATTCTTACCCTTAAACAACACAATGAGTCATTTTCAAACTCAACAAAACTTCTAGGATTCATCCTAGATCCTAGTCTCCCCAAATGCTAATAAAAGCATATTTTGGTTTATGCCACAGCCACCTCACATAAAGTATTCTCATTTGGGGCCATTCGACCACACGCCATTGATTATTTGGCTTTAAGCAAAAAGCGGTTGGGATTGTTAACGGTTTTAGATATAGGGATAACCAGCCCATACCAAACTAAGTATTTTAACCCTACCAGCATTGTACTTTTATGAATATCTGTGTCACATTAGAAAAAACATAAATAACTATGAAAGACGAAATAATATCGATAACTTTTTAACAATGATAATCTGAACATATTCTTAACTTGATTCACGAAATCAAAAACAGCGGAAGATTTTTATGGCCCTATTTTTTTAATAAGTTAAACTCAAAATTAAGAAATATGCCTTTATGCTATATACATGTATCTTGTAAAGTAATACTTTCTGGACAGTAAGAGGCATTTAATTAGATTATAAATTATATAGAACTGTTATATAAAACTAAATTAAAAGAAAGATTGTTAATTTGCTTGGCAGGAAAATCTACCTAAAATTTTACATTATATTTTAGGCATTATAGCATAAGAAATATGATCTTCAATTTACTTTATTATTATATCACTAACCTCACTTGCATTTATTTGATAAAAATTAAATATTTATTTCTAATGCTGTAAATTAAAGTATAAATTTAAAAAAAATTAATAATAATTTGGTATTAAAAAAACTCAAGGAATTTATAAAGGTCAACTTTTTTCGTTTTATTGACAAGAACTACTACTATTATTGTAGAATACAGAATAGAATTTTATTTTTTATTTATAGGTAGTTGTTTTAGAATATATTTGCTTGCTCTTTAACAAAATATAAATTTTCATTCACATACGAATACTTGTAGTAACTTAATATATCACTCAATAAGTCCCCGGTCTGACACATATATGGAACCATTGTTTGCAGACCCATGTGATTTCCGCGTAGTACTAATCTTCAAACAGTATGTGTCAAAATTCATGGGATTCTGACCGTTAGTTATAAAAGTTATAGTCATTGTACTTATCACGGTTTTGTAATTTTTAAGATAGAAAGGAATTTCGTGTGTTGATTAAACACTGTTTTTTGATGAGGAATAATACCGTTAGAGGTAAACAGTGACTTGATAAGCATTTTTGGCAATTTGCATCAGAAAAAACTATTATTATTAACTCTAGATTCTAGTAGCCCAAAATTGGCAGTTGTTCTGGAAAACATAAAAAATGTACACAAAATAGTTTTAAAAGACCGTAACATGAAGTTCTCTAAAATTGCTGACACCTTGTAGATTTCTGAAGGTAGTGTCTTTGCAATTTTCGATAAAAATTTAGGCATGGCCAAGTAGCCTTCGAAGTGGGTGCCGCGTTTGCTCATACCGAACCAAAAACAACAAGTCGTCGAAGATTCAGAGCGCTATTTGAAGCTGCTCAAGCAAATTAAAATGGATTTTTTGCATCGGTATGTGACAATAGATGAAGTATGGATTCACTACTATACGCCTGAATCAAAGAGATGGAGGTGGACAGCAGCCGGTGAAAGTCATCCTAAGTAACCAAAAACTAAAAAGTTGGCCGGCAAGATTATGGCATCCTATTTTGGGACGCGCATGGAATTTTGTTCATCGACTATCTTAAGAAAGGCAAAACTATCGATAGTGAATATTACATGACATTGTTGGATCGATCAAGAAAAAACGGCTCTACATGCAAAAGAAAAAAGTGCTGTTTCACCAGGACAATGCCCCGTGTCACAATTCAATGAAAACAATTGTTAAATTGGTTGAATTACGCTTTGAATTGCTTTCCAACCCACCGTAATCTTTAGATTTGGCCCCCAGCGACTACTGGCTTTTTGCAGACATGAAAGAGATGCACCAGGGAAAGAAATTTGGCTCAAATGAAGAAGTGATTGCTGAAACTGAAGCCTATTTTGAGAGCAAATATAAAGGGTTTCACCTAAAGGGCATCGAAAAGTTAAAGGAAGGTTGAAATGAATGTATCACTCTTCAAGGAGAGTGTGTTAATGAATAAAGTGGAATTTCCAAAAAATAATTGATTTTTCTTAGTTAGACCGGAGACTTATTGTGTGATGTGTTACATATGGAATCTAAAATATCAAGTATTTTTTTTATATTTGCATACACTGAAGTGAACTTAATTGTGAATAACCCGAAACATTTCTACAAATACATATAATAAGCCCAAAGAGAAAATATGTTACACAACATAATGAAATACAGCAAAGGAATTGCTCATTTGAGCACGACAATAGAAGACCTATGAAATACTTTTTATCAGTTATAAAGATAAAATATTCAAGCTTTTGTAGCTGGAATATTATTAAAGCAGCATTGGTACAATAGGAAATTTTGCATATCTCTTGTTCGGTATAGTCATTTAAATTACTATGTATAATTTTCATTTGCAAATCTAATACAAATTATTAAGAAGATATCTATTATCTAAAGCGTTGCCTAATATATCTCAATTAATTGAATAATATTCAAAATTATAGGGAATTGTCAATATTCCTAATTATAACAATAATAATGAATTTTATTTATTTTGTTATAATGATTCAATGTTTCCGCATTTTAATATTAATTATTACCCAAAAAATACCATAAATATAATTGAAGCAATAATAATTATAACATTAATGACACAGATATAACGATATTACAACTAGCTTTTCCTTAACCTTAACCTTATACTACCCACACTCACGATAGAACAAATATCGATTTGTTTTATAAAGTATCCGTTTAATTATGTGCTCCTTTAAAATAAATTATTTTTTGGTATAATGACGTTGCTCGCCGGTTGTAGGCTAGGAAATGTCAATAATATATTGACATGACCGTCATGTCAATATATTATTGACATTTCCTAGCCTACAACCGGCGAGCAACGTCATTATATTGACTTTACTATTGATTATAGTTTAGTTGGGCAAACTATTTCATTGTTTCATTTTGATTATGAAGTAGAACATGAAGATATTGGATAAGGATAAGGTACGAGTGAAAGTGGTTTTCTAAAATAGCCAGATGAAGAAAAAGATAACTTGTCTCTCTCTTCTTTTTTGTCGTTGAAACGAAGTAACGCAACCGTAAAATTAGATTTGATTTGAAAATCTAAGGCTTTGTTCTTGAATGACGATGAGACACGTTTCTATGAGACATAGAAGTCCCAGAAAAAAATTAGCTTTTGAAAGGCCATTGCCTTCAACTACTTTTTCTCAAGTGAGTTAAATTATAAGCGATTCCAATCAGACAATCAGACTAAAACTGAGATACCACCATTTTAGTTCATCATTCCACATTATTGTCGTAAATGTGTGAAGTAAGATTTACACAAGTAGTTGATGTAATGTCAATTAATAAATTCGAGTTAGATACTTCAACAATAACGAATCTTTTAAAACATGTTGGTTTTTCTAAGCAATAAATTTTCTTTAGTAGCCTCGGAGACCAAAATCTCATTATATACGAGCAAATGTGCTTCAACAAAGTTAGGCATTGTATGAAATTATATATGTCAATGACGCATCATAAACGGGGATGCAAAATCTTTTATATCATGCATATCAGGATTTGAGTATATATTTAAAATTTTTGCTGGCTAATGACAAAAAATGTGTTTATCGGCGAACCAGATCTTGGAGTAACAACTAATTTAGTTTTACATGTATCTAGAATTATTCCAAGATAGTACAATTAGAGACTCAATCAAGATAACTATTATGCAGTATTGCTACTAATGGTACATTTGGTAAAAGACTGACGTTGTCCTTAGGAACTATATATGAATGTATCTTATTGTAATTGCATATACAATCATCTTTGAGAGATTTTTTATCATAAAAAATGAATTTGTTGCAACAATTGATAGTGTGGACGTTTCATCTATTATCTGGAAGGATAATATATATGTTTCATCTATTATCTAGAAGGATAATAAATATGTGACATTAGTATTCTCAATTTGCCTGAAAAATACGAAAATGAAAAGATATGAAGAAGAAAAAGACAATCATTGAAGTCCTTTCATAATTTTAAAATACATTATACATATAGGAGGTGGGGATCTATTGGATAGTTTTATAGTAAGTTTCAACGTATATAAAAAGAGCTGAATTGACGTTAGTAAATTAATAGTTATTCTACAATTTCATTCTAAGAAACAATCAGGATGCAAGTTATTGAATTAAGCCCAAATTCGTGCATAAGTAACTTATACCTTGTGTAATGTAGTCATTCTAACAATAATGTAATTATTTCACGATTTTCTATCATCTTGTCAGACCCGGAAAGCTAAGTCCGAATCGTTTACAATTTTTCATTGTCATTGCTCAATTTAGAATATTTATATTAATATCTAATTTATAAAAAAAATATATTATTCATAACAAGGAATTATTTGAAAAATAATTATAAGAGACACGGCCAAAAATGAAATATATAAATTGAAAGGAATTGGAATGGTGCGATAATTATAGTGAAACCTGTTTTTTTATAATCCGTGATTGATGGAGAATACTACCGCCACTAAAATAGTTCACGCCGTTTAATATAGAACAAATGGAAACTGGAGGTTGCTGCACGAAAATATAAATCTTGTCAGAATGTGAGTGCGAAGTAGTACAGAAATAAATTCTACATGATTGTCATTAAAACATATCACAAAATTCAAAACAATTTTGACTGCATGACAACTTTTTCACTTTTGCTACGTTTCTTATAAATCCTCAAATCGTTTATACACGATCATTTAATTTGTGCTATATAAAAAACATATTACATTTAAACTAAATAAAATATTTTTATTTGAATAATTAATTCGATTCTTATTAATATAAACTGAATAATTTTTCATTTTCAGTTGTTCAAACTAAATTTCTTATTTTTAAAATCAATAGCGAACTAAAACATTAACAAATCCATAAATATTCATGTGTATATATTACAATTCGTTACTAGTAAGGATTTTAGTATGAAATAACGTTTTGAAATATTATATAATATATTATAACATTTGAAAACTGCATTTTACAAGTATTGTTTGCATTTAAAACAAAGTTCAATGACCGTTCCTTTCTTAAGAGTATACCATCTAACTATTAATGAAAAACTAACTCATTCAAATAGTTGCAATGACTTCCTTGGCAAAAGCCCATCGTATTAACCTAATTTTCTAGTGCATTATCGTTTGTTAGCAGACCTAATTCACGAATAACTCGAGGAATATTTCACTCACTAATTTTTGAGCCTAATTCATAGAAAAAAATCTGAGGAAATGAATAAATAGTTAGTAGAAATATTTAGAATTTCATTCTTGAGTTATTGAAGGGTTAATTAATATAATAAACCTGGAATAAAACAATAACTTTTATTTAAGCTAGATTAATTATCAACAGCAGTTTGCCATTTTCTTAGTCTACAATTTTTCTTATCACATATTCATCGTAAATTTTATATATATTTTTTTAAATATACTTTCATAAATGTTTAATTGTGGAGGCGTTTACTTTGTGGTACAGTCTTGAATATACTGGAGAAAGAAAACAGGATCACTTTGTTTTACCACTTTTATAAATAATAAAATAAAAGTGGTAAAACGAATTGATCCTGTTTTCTTTCTCCAGTATATCCTTTCATATTTCTGTTTGTTATAAATTAAATATTTTTCAATATTATTGTACTTCTTGATTTTTCAGTTGGCCTCTTAATTAATAGAACAGAGCTTCTTATTTCTTTTTTAGTTTTCTCAATAAATA
Organism: Ontholestes murinus; assembly: GCA_963969525.1. NCBI lineage: Eukaryota > Metazoa > Arthropoda > Insecta > Coleoptera > Staphylinidae > Ontholestes > Ontholestes murinus. The sequence continues at coordinate 49,138,560 of OZ018390.1, read as the reverse complement.
ATATTTTTAGTACAAAGTATTAATACCTATTATTAAAATGTAGTTTATGTTTGATATGTTTCAATTACTACTAATAGATGCTTCCTAATGTCGGACAAGGGGCTTAAAAGTGCTTTCAATCACATGCAAAAGTGTATATATCTTAAAGGCGATTATTTTGAAAAGCAATAAAAATATTTTTGATAAAATTCATCTGTTTATTCTTTCTATTCTCAGTACATAAATAGCAACCTTCGTAGTAAAGAAAAATATTTTCTGGGTTATCAGCTATAATTATAATTTAATATTACTATTTAAGTATTATCTCAATATCGTTTACAGATTACACCTGTTCATTACTTTTTAACTATTTTTGTATTTATAATTTTTATCTATTTCTTGGAAAATAGACCTTGAGGAGTATGTTTCCTTGTAAAGTATATATTGCATATTTAATATATAGTCCATAATGTTTTTACGACTGCTTTTTTATAGGCCATCTTTGTATTCTGTATATAGACACAACCAATAAATAAAACGTGAGTGATAACAACAAAACAATTGTTTTTATTTACCTTATTTAAAAGTATCACAAAGTAATAGCCTTAAGCGTCGATAACAAATAAAATGAGTTAAAATCCTAAATGTTTTTTGTTTGTTTAACAATAAGTTTGCACTAAATTACATTTTTCTTCTTTATTTCACAAAAATAAATACATTCAAACTAGCGTGTTTTTGATAGTTATGCTATTTGTGACCCACTAATTTCTTTTGTATAATTAAATATCTGCCATGTTATTGGTCATGGAAGTAGTTGTTAACCGACGATCAACCATGTCGAAAATACTAAAACTTATACATTACCTAAACTCATTTTCAGCTACTAAAATTATTCATATCTTAGCTGAAACCTATAGTCAAATTAATGGAAACTGGTGTGCAATGTTAAATTCGTTCAGTAGCCAAAAATTCTTTTAACTGTTTCAAGTAATTGACAAGAAAATAATTTCACAAAATTTCATTTTTTCGAGACTGGCATTGATAAAAATTGTTTTATCGATTGTTTTTGTTCGATATTTATCTTCGCAATAGATACAGAGTTGATAAAGACTTTGTTTGTTTCACAGACTTTTTTATATTTACTCGTCTGGTTTCGCTTGTTACAGCTTTATAAACAGTAATTATAAAATATACCTGTAGGTTTTTAAAATACGATTAACCCTCATAATACCGTGGGGTCACTGAAGATCCCCTATAAGATATGTGATCGAATATCCTTGTAATGATTATTGTTAAAAAAAATTAAAAATGTACCTGTATCTAGAAACTTAAAATGTTGTATGTAATATCACTGGCCCCAAATATTTTTTACATATAAACTAATATTTTTACTCATCCACGAAATTTACCCCTTATTTTCAATATACTTTTCTAGAAAAACAAAGTTCCAAAATAAAGTGACCTATTTACATATTTATTCAATTTCGAAAGGAAATACAAGGTACTGATCCTGCAAAGAGAAGACTGGGCCGAAGGCCAATCTACCAAAGCATAATCATACTGGTTCACGGATGGCTCAAAGACCGACAAAGGGGTAGGAGCAGGAATATACGGTATAAAATCCGAGACAAAGATTTCTGTCAGTCTGACCAAGGACACCGCGCTGTTCTAAGCAGAGTCGATAGCTCTTCACCACTGCACAAAAGAAATAGCAAGACAAGACACCAAAAGTAAGTCAATTGCTATATTCTCGGACAGCCAGGCGCTGCTAAGAGCACTAAGCTCCACCCAGGTCGAATATAAGCTAGTGTGGGACGGACTGTATACGTGCTCTTAATGATTAACTGTCACAAAAAAGTAACAATCACATGGGTCCCAGGAAACAGAGGACATCCGGAGAATGTCAAAGCAGATGAATTGGCCAAACAAGGCTCGTCAAAAGCAGTACTTGGCCCGGAACCCTCCTGCCGTATCTCCAAAACCACAGTCAAACGACCCATAGAAAAATGGGTGGAGACACAGGCCCAAACCTGGTGGACGAACTCACCAGGACAGAGACAGGCGAAACAGTTCCTTAAGAAACAATCGCCAAAATTCACGACCGAACTTCTGAACCAATACAGAAATTGGTCAACACAATAGTAGGTCTGATGGATGACAGGACACTGCAAGCTCAACAAACGTATAAGCAAAATAGACCTGGTGGAAGAAGCACCATGCAGATTCTGCTTAGAGGAGGAAGATGACTTGTTCCACGTCATATGCCACTGCGAGACCCTAGGAAAGATTAGATATAAAAAGCTGGGCACTACAAACCCAAGCGTGGAGACCTATATCCAAGCCCCTCTGACAGGGCTAATAGGACTAATCAAGGAGGCAAAGCTAGAGTTGGTCATCTAAAATGAACAGGGATCCACAATCGATCTGAAAAGGTCGCGGTGGATCAGGCGCTGGTACCACCCATATAACATCTAATCTACATATTTATTCTGGTGAATCCTACGCTTGTGTGTACTAGTATTTCCAGGATTCCCTGGTTTGTTCGCATTCAGTTTTTCCGTAGTTCCCTGTTTTCTCTATATTTGTTAGACGGCACTTCCCCTTTCTTTACTGCGTTTATTATTTACGTACTTTACACATATGCTCTGTGATCATGGCTGGAATCTGGTTGGTTCGTATAGTTGACAAAAGTGCTTAGAGAAAGTGAAAGTAATGACGCTGAGAAAAACACCACTGTTGGTGGCGATGATATTAGTGATAATGACGAAGAGAATTTCGTTGAAGAGCAGCCAACCTATGATTCTGAAAATTATTCCGACGCAGAGTCTGATGTAAACGAAGAGAAGGAGAGTCAACATCATAATTTTTACATGTAAGTGAATATGTTTTTAAAAGTAACGTGATAATAATAAACTGGAAAAATAGTATTTAGAAACATAAAAGAAAAGAAGTGGACGACGCTCACAACGGAATTTTATGCGTCAAGAAGGAGGCAGTAAGTCTCTTTTTAGAGGCAATATTCTAAATTATATCGTAAAATAGACAAATGCAAAAAGTTAATTCAGCATGTAAATTCATGGCAAACTGTAGATGACAAGGAGTTGCTACGATTTATTTGATAATTGATACTGGCAGGAGTTTATATAGATCACAACGAAGGAATTCCATATTTGTGGAATCTTGAAGATGAACCAAGCTGTGTCTCAGTGTCTGCGTTTTGATAAAACTGAAGCTAGACGAAGGAATCGAGATTCAGATAAGCTGTCACCAAGTCGAACATTTTTGAATTGTAGTTTAATAGATGAACAGCGGCTTACCTTTCGTAGTAGATGTCCATTCAAGCAGTACATACCGTCTAAACCAGGAAAGTACGGTTTTAAAATTTGGTCAGCTTGTGAACCTTCATACGTTTACAACCGCCAAGTCTATAATAGAAAAACAATCGATCAGCGTGAACGCAATAAAGGTAAACGTGCCGTCTTAGAAATGGTTGAGGGTCTGGAAAAATCAGGTCGGAATGTGACCACAGATCATTTTTTACAAGTCTTGACCTAGCAAGAGAATTAGAAATGAAAGATCTTACATTGTTTGATACAGTTAGAAAAAATAAACCAGAGCTGCCCTAAGAAATGATAGGTGTACATGACAGACAAGTAAATTCAACTAAATTAGGATTCCAAAACCAAGCAATGTTGTAATCTTACTGTCCAAAAAGGGAAAAACTGTTACATTGTTACCAACTATGCATGAATACGGCGAAATTTGTGAGAATAATACGAACAAACTACAACTAATAATTGACTACAATAACACAAAAGGTTCTGTTACAATGGACAAGCTATTTCGAACATACACCGTAAAAAGACAAACAAGAAGATGGCCTGTAACATTTTTTTTGTGATACTATAGATATTAGTGAATTGAACGTTAATATTATTTGGTGTCACCTAAATAAAGATTGGCAAATTTAAAAAAAAGGATACAAACGGAGACAATTCCTATTACAATTAGGAAAGCAACTTGTAGCCACAGAAACAGATCCAGTAGAACCATCTACTTCCCAGGTTCAGTCACGAGAACCTTGAAAACTCAAACGTGGGAGGTGTTGGAAGTGTCCCAGAAAAGTAGACAGAAAATACTCAAATACCAGTCATAAATGCAATCGCTTTTTGTGTAGTAATCACACAATCCTTGCTGTTCTGTATGTCAACCCAAAAAAATTGCATTAAATAGTTTTTAAATTACGTCTGTACATTATTCTTGATATTGTCCTAGTGCTGAAAATAATCGGACAATCAAAATAAAAATAAAGTGAAACTAATCAAGTTATTTTTAAGCTGGCCAAAATGATTCAATTGAAACCTATAGACCAATTCACGAGAAAGGGCGGTTTACGAACTAAGTTCGGAACATTCAAATAATATTGGTATCCTTTTCTACTACCTGATAACCGAGCGGATATTCCCAAGACCGAGCGGTAGAAGGAGAAAGAAATAGTTTACGGCGTCCCTTACACTACCGGTTATTTCATAGGCGCGCGCGATTTAGTCAAGCATTGCAATTACGCAGGGTAATTGAAAGAAAATATGTTTTTAATGAACTTATTTCATATGTTTTAGCAAATGTGGAAATGGATATTAATACAACATTAACAAATACTTATTCTAATACAAAAAATATAAATGAAATATGAAATAACTAATATAAAAAGATAACAAATTTGTGACATTCATTTTATTTGGCCGCGCACGCCTATGGTGGAAAATTGCAACGCGCACTACTTGATTCGGACGGACAAGACACCCCGACCGCCATCTCTCCTGAATAGCTCTATATTTGCAACTGCCACCATTACTATGTTTAAGATTCGTTCTTCAGTAGCAATGAGCATTTTAGAAAAGAAATATCAATAAACTACGTTTGAGTCTTTCCCTAATAAAGATTATTATACCGGGTGTTGAACTGTCCTCTCGGTAATTGGAATTTAACATGTAAAATCACACTTATGCAATTTCCTGCTCCCCTAATTCTTTTAGAACAAAAACATAAGAGACAAAAAATATTTAGAATTAAAAATACTACACACATTGACAATCTTCCAACTTCAAAACTTTTTTGAGGAACGAGAATAAAGAATTAAAGTTAAAATTTTACGAAAATCACATTTTCCATGATTTAGCGTAAAAGTTACACTTATGCAATTTCCTGCTTCCCTAATTGTTTTAGAAAAAAAATGAGTGACCAAAATTATCTGGAATCAAAAATATTACAGAAATTGACAAGTTTTAAACTTCAATTTCTTTTTTGAGAAACGAAAATAAAGAATTAAAGTAAAAGTTAAAAATTTACAAAAATCACATTTTCCATGTTTTTTGATGTGATAATTAATTTAACTTTTGAATAATTTTCCTGTGGGGCCACTTGAAATCCAAGATTTGCGGTGTGAGAAATGCTAACGTCGAAATTTATAAAATTAAAATTAATGAGGAATGCAAATGCACAAACATTTTTATTAACTCCGTTGTTTAGCTTGGAATGGAGGTTTATTTGTGCATATGGCCAAACCATTTATAATTTATTAATATTATTCATGATAATTGATTTTTTGAGTTTATTTATTTATTTATTTTTATTTTTACCAAATCATGTTCGAATTTAGTTAAAAAATGTGTGTACATTATTTTAAAAATAAAATCAATTAAGAAATTATTATTATTATTATTATTATTTTATTATTTATTTTTCACTTATTGTATAAGTTAGAGGCATTTTATTTCTTCAAAAATTAAACTAATTACCACGTCATAAATGACAGTTCAAATTGTAAACGTTTGCGCTAAATCATGGCAAACGTGATTTTCGTAAAATTTTAACTTTAATTCTTTATTTTCGTTCCTCAAAAAAGGTTTTGAAGTTGAAAGATTGTCAATTTCTGTAGTATTTTTAATTCTAAATAATTTTGGTCTCTTATGTTTTTGTTCTAAAACAATTAGGGGAGCAGGAAATTGCATAAGTGTGATTTTACATGTTAAATTCCTAATACCAAGAGGACAGTTCAACACCCGGTAGACGCCAAATCTACTCGCCTACAAAGTTTATACTTTATTACTGCCAAAGCCTTGAAGATCATTATTACCTATCACCACCAAATACAAAATCGAACCTTCTTCGTTCGCTTAAATGGCTGGGGGTAGCTGAAGGTGACCCAGTCTTCGGCCAATTGTATCCCACACGTGTTCAATAGGTGATAGGTATGGAGAACGAGAAGCCCTTGGAAGTAAAGCTAGTTCCAGGAATTCTATAGTAACCGTAGCTGTATGTGGCTTTGCATTATACTGTTGGAAAATGGGGTTTTCCAACCTTCTCAGATAGGGCATTAATGTTGGTTTTAGAACTGTGTTAATGTGGCGATTTGCGTTTAATGTTCCTGAAATGAACACAAGAAAAGACTTACTTCCATAACCATATGGTGACCAGTATATAAGAGCGATCTTAATCTTGTATTTAATTTTTAAAAATATGCCAATTATGGCGGGTGATAGGAATTTTAAAAGCCCTAGATGAAATAGCAGGGTCATGAGTGGGAACTGTAAATATCTTCTTAAGTTCCCTGTTTAGATTTGTTAATTTGACACTAAGACAAACACTAGAAGCATAATGTATAAAAATTGTTACCAAGAAACATATTTACAAATCATAAATAATTTCTAAACTAAAAACCGAAACCCAAAGTTTTATTTATATATCAAAAAATATTTTATAAATCACAATTATATAAAGATTGACTTAAATTTTTAGGACCAAGATACAACCTAACATTATAATATTAATAATAACTAGGGGAATGTTTTCATCAACTTGGATTTGCAAGGTGCAGCCAGAAAAAGAAAAATGCAATATAACATTTTTATGAAACGTCGAATATTTGAATGTATTAAGGTAACAAGATATTTACACATAGTCATTCTTAATTGTTTCCATTGACACTTGTCATTAATTACAGATGATTTATCCAATATACTGGAAAAGTAAGTACAAAGCCTAGATAACAAATATTATAATAAATGATGAGTAAGATTATAATAATAATAACTTTATTGACGGGATTCATCCTATGTACATTAGAAAAAAAATACAAAATAAATCAACATTGAGAGAAATAAATATAAACTCATCTAAACTACTTAACAACTAAACAACAATCAAAAATAAATAGTAATAAACAAAAGTAAATTACTTGTATCTCTACTGCTGATTATAATTAGAGAAATATTATAGAATTGTGAAAAATCATAATCTTTTAAGAGAGAAAATCTGATAATAAATAGTGAAATTTAACTTAATTTTAACCAGAAAAATATTATATAAATTAAATCATCAATCATGAGTTGTTTTTACTCTCAACTTCTAGATCTGTTTCAAATATAGTCAATGTCTATGACTCTACAATTATTACATTTCAACATATTTAACACGATCCTGGCGATTATATTATTTCCTTTGATTATAACACACTACTTACAATCAAATAAAATAATATAATCGCCAGGATCGTGTTAAATATATTGAAATGTAACAGATTATAAAGTATAAAAAACCTATTGTCTGCGAATACCATACTATTAGAGTTTTATAAATAAATCCAGAATACTAAATGAACTAAAACTTAAAATTCATATGGATATTTGTAAAAAAAGATATGTTTTAATATATCATGTAAGAGATAATTTGTAAATTATTATTAACATTATTTTAGTAAAACTTATTTAGTGACGAAGTAATAAAAAAATAGCCTAATTTTGAAAACTTAAACAAAAGTATTTGTTGCATCTCAGTTAATTTTTGTAATTTTTTAAGTTTTCTAAAGGAAAAGGCGAAATTGAAATCATACAATTTCTTAAGATCTCTTGAAGGATGATCTTACTAAATAATGGTTACACGCTTTAAACAAATAGAAACAGCTTCAATATGACTCTGAATTCTATCAGAACATTTGAAAGCTTAAAAATTTTATTCTGTTTGAAATGATTATTATATTGATATAACATAATGTTTAGAGTCTTGATTATATACTTAACAATTCATATTCAATATATGTCACTAAAATCTCAACAGAAACCTAAATATTAAGTTTTATTTAAAAACCTATAACTTTTACTTAAACAATATTCTAAAATATGTAGACTTTCTTAAGAAAAATCTAAACAAATAAAATAAACAAAAAAAGGCATCAAGTAAACACATACTTCCGATTCACGAGTTTCTGTTAAAAGCTTTTAAGTTCTTTCAATAATGAAGAAAAACTTAAATTTAGTCTATTTTTATTTGATATCTGCCTCATATCTGTCATATGCCTGTCATCTGTCATCTAAATCTGCAGCTTTATCATCTGTCAATAAATTTTCAGTTGTCTGCTTGTCGCTTGCTTTCTGCGTGTTTGTCTTATGTTTCTTCTATACTTGTCATCGGCCATCTACTTGTCACTCTAAGATCTTTCATCTCTACTGATCTAACATCTGCTTGATGTTAATCGTTTGTCCATATATTATCTGCCAATCGTTTTCAGTTATCTGTCTACCGTTTATCTATCGTTAATTATTTGTTTGTGTTATCTGTCGCCTGACTATAGATGGTCTGTATTTGTCTGGGTGTCTATAATCTATCAATTATATTTTAGTTGTCTATCTGTTTATCATCTGATATTCAACTTTCAGTTGTCTGCATACCGCTGACTCTTGGTTGTCACTTTTTCGCCTGTGTGAATGCCTGCTTTTTATCTCTTTAATACATGTCACCTTTCACCTAAAGATCCTATGTCTCTATTCTGTTGCTTACCTATAGTCTGTCTATCGCTTGTTTGTTTATTATCTGCGAATCATTCTACATATCTCTGTCTATTGTTTATTTATCGTTAGTTGGTCCTTATGCACTTGGCTTGTCTGTCGCATGGCTCTAAATCTTTCTATCATCAGTCAATTAACTTTCAGTTATCTGTCTGTTATTTAACTATTATTCGTTTGCCGTTTTTCGCCTCTTTTGTCAACCTGCTTTATATATATTCTATAGATGATCTGTCATCATAAGATCATATGTTTGTATTTGCCTGTTATCCATCTGAGCTATGTCAAAATTCAGGTATGCGAATCTGTCACATGTATTTCAAGTGTCATTTTTCTGTGGTCAGATTGATATGCCTATTAATTGCCTATACCATCTATAATAATCATTTAACTTTCATATGACACTTAAATATTTAACAAGTTCCAGTTCGAAATCTTCAGCGGTTCTTGAATTTCAGCACCCACAAACAGATACTTTCTTTATCTAGTTAATTGTTAATTTTGTATCGAGAGACCGCAAATTGGATATTTCCCTTGAAAAAATCACAAATCCAAATATTTTTTCATACTTCCTACAAGAATTATTCACTAATTTAGGCTGGTAAAAAAAATATTTGTCTATCTAATAATTAAACTTTAAAACTTTTTTTTTATTATATATACAACAAATATTTCCACTTATTATTGTTTATAATATTTTAGAATTAAATAATCGTATCTGGCGGAGAAGCTGTAAATTGTTTAATTATTCATTTTGGTTGCTTTTGTCATTTAACAAGTTCGACTATTTAAGTGTAGACTTCAACTGCTCAATGTTATAACAAGTTTTTCTAAATGAATATCGGGGTTTTAACGCTTTGTAGTTCTTATTGCGCAAATCTTAAAATCATAATTAATACATGAAATGAAATCAACTCAAACAGTTCTGTTTGTTGGTACGCGCATATGTTGGAGGGCGCTAGTAGCAAAAATGGTCAGTGGTGAACAAAAAGTTTTTTATATTCTGCAGATTGCAAAAGCCGAATCTATAGTTATTGTGCAACGTGCGTTCCGGATTAAGTTCAGATATGATCCCCAAGTGATAATTATAAGTTTGAAAATACTTAGCTGCCTTTGCAAAGGGAAGAGTACGTGAGAACCAAATGTTTCTGAAGAGAGGAAAGCGAGTGATAAACTCTATCTCGCGTAGCCCGACGAAATCAGTTGGGAATTAGGAATTCCGGTGACGACTGTTTAGAAAGTTTTACGAAAACGGAAACCTAAGATTCAAGATTGAGGCAGCTGTTGCAACACTTACACCACAAACAGTAAACAAAGTTTGACAAGAACTGGCCTATCGACTATATGTGCCGTGTGACGAAAGGTGCTCACATTCAACAGTTTTGTAGTCTTGTACATCTAGCTGTTTGAGTTGCTCTTTTATTTAATATAGTAATTGTGAATTTAAGAGTTACGTAATAAATATTACAAAGCGTTAAAACCCCGGTATTCATTTAGAAACACCAGGTACTTTGTGGAATTAATAAATTGAATTTATTAAGTTGTGTTTAATTTGTATGTTGTGAATATGTGATATGAAAATAAATTTATGGTAGACATATCTATCTACAGGCAGGAAATATCAAAAATGCTATGGTTCATAATGTAGAAGTAACACAGATCTGAAGGTTTTCGCAAATTTTTATAAACAAAAAACTTTTCTATTCTGTTTTACGTGTTTTTCTGCACTATCTACAATTTGTTTTGATTTTCGACGTTGTTCGCTTTATATACATTATCTGAATACTTAATTTCGTATTTTTAAATTTTGTCGTTATTAATTCACTAAACTGATACCAGCCTCTTGATGTTTCGGCTTGTTCTATAAAGAATAAAGTTTTATTTAAAAATATTCATCGGTACAGCGGCCACGGACACATATTCATATGTATCTAGTTTACAAAATTGTTTAAATGACGATTAGAACATATTTTATATATTGCTGTAATTTACCTATTCAATAATACATAAAATTAAATTAAAAAGACTTGGTTTTTTTCACAAAATTTTATATATTGACACGACTAGTTTCAGTGAAACAAACCAAGTGTTTTTAATTTAATTTTACCTATTATTCCACAATGTTTCACCAAGAGGTAAATGAAAAAATCATTCAAGAAAAATTCTAATAAGTGAAGTCTACTATACATATTTAAAGATTAAGTGTGATTTGTAATTATTCTCAAAAAAGAACCATCCATACATAACTTAGAAACGGTGGTTTTTCTCGTACATGTGTAAATAAATAGTATACACACAATTCACTTAGTTTTTTTCAATAAGATATATAAAGTGGAGAAACAAAAATTTAAGTTTTTTTATTTCCTGAATCAAAATGAACCCCCACGATTACGTTGCGAGAATTCGAACGCAGTTTGTTTATTTAACACATATTATTTGCAAATTAAAATACATTCATTGCATGAATAATGCAAAAGCCAAGAAAGATTCCCAGAAATTCTAACAGTTTATTATCGGCGCGGTGCAATTTAAAAACTCATTTCGAATATTTATGATCTTACCGAGAACCGACGTAATGTATTCGTTCTCCAAAAAATTACCATACTGTACCGAAATTTCGAGCAGTGAAGGCGTATTTCCTAATAAAATGCTGTTATCGATTAGGTCAAATTTCCTGCGTAAATTTTAATGATAATTTACAAATGTTTGTAACAAAAATTAATAACTTTACCTTGACTTATTTTATTAATAGTTAAAAACGTTCAAGCCATGCTGTGTCAAAGCTTACCAAGCAAGTGGTTCCTTCTCAAGGAAATGAATGACGATTGTAGTCAACTTACCTGAAAAAAAAATTAAGGTAATACATAATTGAAAGGAATTTATATTAGATGTACGTAATAAAATGTGTTATTGTGACAATGTGTAGCGTATGGAAGTGGTTTGCAATTTGAAATATTTGGAGTACATAAATTAACGATAAATAGGCTATTACCTTATAAAACATGTTATCCATAAAATAACTATATATACTACCTTCGCGATCCTTAACACAGTTATTAGCTAAATACCTAATATTAAAAAAAGTTCACTAACCCTAATAAAAATAATTTTATAAATACGGCATTTGTATTTACTTAGTACTGTATCTAATGATAATATTTTAAAAAAGTAAGAAAGGGAATTTTCTGCATTGGCTACTTTTCTTATATTAATAATTAATTTAACAAATTAATAGATAAAACATAACTTAATTAAAAAACGAATGTTAATTTACTATAAATAAAATACAATTTTTGTTGTGGTATAAACTATTGGAAATTCTTGTGTGTAATGGGTTTTTATCTTTTGGGTAGAAATGTATTTTCCCCGCTTAGGTATTCAAGGAGGAGGTAATCTAAAAACAACCACTTGTTGATTTGTTTTTATAGAACAAATAAAAACAATGAATTATTTATAAGCAACGAATTTAGCTTGAATAATAAACTGAGGTTTTGTTAAACTTTTTTGCTTACTTTTTATCATAAATAAATTAATGTAATCCAATATACCCATTTATTGTTACTGCGCCAAAGGTAAAATTATAGTTAATAACATATGTTTTTCATATTTACACTGTTATAACATCCATTAGTGTTAATGTTCATTCCAAATTAAAACTAATAGGTATTGGTAGTCATTTGTAAATTGGAAAAAAAAATTCCCTATTCCGCATAATCTATTTAACATCTCTTTTGCTATTATATATCATATCAGGTATTGGAATTAATTCGTAGCGTTTTACGAGAGATGGTGCGGGTATTACAGTATTCTGTTTTTACCTTCAGAAACAAATTTATCGTAAACCAGCTGTTATTAAGTGTTATTTTTACGACACATCTTAATTTCTACTTTTTAATAATAATAATAATAAGTTACGACTTTGAATATGTCATTATTTGTGCCAAATAAAGTGTTTTTGCGGGGAGTTTTACTCCATTACTTTCATATGAATAAAAGTGCTGCGGAAAGTCATCGGATTTTGGAAGAAGATTGTGGGGATCATGCTCTAGCTGAGCAAACGTGTCGAAAGTGGTTTCGACGATTTAAGAGTGGTGATTTTGATTTGCAAGACAGGGAACGATCTGGACAGCCAAAAAAGTTTGAAGATACTGACCTGCAGGAGTTTCTAGAAGAAAACTCATCTGAAGAGTTATCTTCATCTTTGAGTGTTGATTTATCAACTGTAGAAAAACTCCTTAAAACTTTGGGAATGATCCAAAAGGAAGGAAATTGGGTCCCATGTGAATTAAAACCGAGGGGTTTTGAAAGGCGTTTTATGTGTCGTTGAAGCAGTAACTCACTTCAACGGCACAAGAGAAAAAAAAATTTAAATCGGATTGTTACTATTGATGAAAAGTGGATACACTATGACAATCCTAAGTGTGGAAAGTCATGGGTTAAGCCCGAACAACCATCATCGTCAGTGGCAAAACCTAATAGTCATGGGTCTAAGCTCCTTCTTTGTATTTGGTGGAATCAACAGGGTGTGATTTATTATGAACTCTTACAATGCGTTTGAGTCGTGTATTGAAGGAAAAACGGCCGGAATTGAGCGAAAGACATGATAAAGTCATTTTACTGCACGACAATGCTCGACCACACGTCGCAAAACCAGTAAAAAATTATATAGAAACTCTGAAATGGGTCCTAACCCACCCGCCGTATTCTCCAGATATTGCCCCTTCGGACCACCACCTGTTCCGATCGATGGCTCATGGTTTGTCAGGAGAAAATTTCACTTCTCATGAAAATTGTAAAAATTGGATTGATTCATGGATTGCCTCCAAGGGCGAAGCGTTCTTTCGACGTGGTATCCGACTACTACCCAAAAGATGGGAAAAAGTAGAGACAAGCGATAGTCAGTATTTTCAATAATGTATATATTTTTTTTTCTTTAAATAAATTGTTACTTTTTCTCTAAAAAAACGCTACGAATACATAATACACCTAAAGGTTAAGCAACATTTTAAGCATCTTAGTCACCGTCATGATAAAACTAAAAAATATTAGGAACTTTGTATTAAAAAGTATATTTTATTAACATTAATTAATTAATAAATCTATTAAGGGGTAAATGTGCCTAAATAAGTAACACATATTAAATTGAATACACCTATAACAATAGAATCAATCCTAATATGTAGTCTTCTAGCAAGGTGTAATGAAGTGCTACCAATACTAAGTTGACGTAATTTGTTAAAAGCATTTGTCCAATAAAAGCTTTAGGAAAGTAAGAACACATAAAATATTTTTAACATATATTTTTAATTTATTCATTTTCCTACATTCGTTTACGACTATTAAAATAGTTGATATGATATAAAATTTCAAATAAAAACGGAATCAAATATAACTGTTTTGAATTTCAACAAATAAAAAAAAGACCTTTATTGGCATCCATAAACTTAGACATATATACAAATAACAACAATTCAAAACTAAATATTTAATCACTATTAACTCGTTTATTACATCCTTCTTCTCCTCTCCCTCTCACACCCTAATTTCATCACAATCTTTACGACAGCCCCGTCCTCTCGCATCCACTCCTCTATCCGTCTACTCCCATTCATCCATTCCTCCCGTATCTCCTTACACTCCTCTGCTAAATGACTCCATGTATCTCTCCCACTCCCACACAGCACACACCTACCATACTCTTCGCCCATCCATATCTTTCTTCCTCTCTTCTCCGAGCCACACCTAGCCCTAGCCATTGCTACCTTCTGCCCTCTGTTTAATGTACAACCTTTTATAAAGAGGGTTGTACCCACTCCTCTCAATACACCCTTGACGCTCCTGCTTTTCCACTTCTTCCTATTTTACCTTCATCCACGCTGCTACATTCAACAAATATCATTTAACTTTAAAAAATAGATAGCCACTAATAATAAATTTATAGAACGTAACAAGTATCTTCAATTATTTATTTATTTATTAACAAATACATAATGAATCTAATTACAGAGAAATATCCAAATGAAACTAAATACTAAATAATCATCAAATTCAATTAGCAAAAAACTAATGTCATTCAATATAGCAACCGCTTTCAAATCCAATAATTCCTTACATAAATTCGCCAATAACGCTAAAGATCATTCTAATAGAAATAAAAATTCTGGCGTCTGCATGTGAGTATGGAAATTGCCCTGAAATCTACGTAGGACAAACAGGTCGTAGTTTATAACAAATTATTTTAGAGCATCACAGACTTAATCCAAATTATGAAGTTTTGCACGTTTGCCGTAAAAGTTGTAAATTAAACCTTTTAGAAGAATTAGAACACTCAATCTGCCACAATCTAAAATAGTGATTCCAAACTATCCTGAAAATCAAATTCTAGCAAGGCGTCAGTTTCAATCGATCATTAATAACTTTCTCGAATATCAAACTATCTACACAGATGGGTCAAAAATAATGAGGGTTCATGTGGGTGTGCCATTTTCCATGAAAATAATGAATACATCGAGAAACGTAGATGACTCAATATAGCTTTAATATACAGGGCCGAATTCTATGCTATTAAAAGTGCAGTAAGGTATATTGCCTGATTGGAAACTTCTGGGAACTATGTAATAGTTTCTGATTGTAAATCTCTATTACAAGAGTTTTACAAAGAATACATCTATGACCCTTCATATAACTGAATAGTTGAAGCTGTTAGTTGTTGAAAGTTCATATTCTAATCACTTTGGTAAATTTTCGTAAATGAAATACGATAACACTTTCAACTATTTAAAAAGACACAGTGTGTTGAAACAATTGTCGGGAAGAGCAAAATAAATATTTGAAAGTGTTATCGTATTTCATTTACGAAAATTTACCAAAGTGATTATCTATGATCCTTGTTTATTGGTTTTATTGAGAGACATATATAATATAAAAAGTAGCAATAACAAAAATATATGCCTCCTTTGGGTGAAGGGCCATTCAGGAATTCGCTAAAGAATATTTACTTAAGGAAGCTGAAGAACAATTTATTCTCCCCAGAGATATTTTTTTAATTCTAGGAATTTATTAAAGTGGAAAGAAGAGTTATCTTCTTCTTTTCAAGTAAAAGGTAGACATTATAAATAATTTTATTCCTATTCCAAAAAAGTTCCCTGGTTCAAAACGATAAAAACAAAACGAAAAGTTATCACTACAACGGCTAGAATAAAATTTGGACATTGTTCTAGTAGTAACGATCATTTGTTCCGCATCGGAGTTAAACCCACTCCGCTATGCCCATGCTCTATCGATATTCAGGACTTATACCAAATATTTTATCTATGCCACCTATTTGAATCAGCTAGAAGGGAACTACACCGGAAAAATAAATTCGACTTCTAAAGATATAACCACAGACTACAAGATATGGATCGACTCTAATAATTTCAGCATTTTGAAGACCATTAACTCATTCCTTAAAGAAGTAGGTCTATCTTTATAGTCATAATATTTCACATTCAATCTGGACTTTCAAACACGTAATTGAGCTCTCTTAATTGCCATTAATGCTACAATTACTACACCCCTTCTCTACTGTATACAATCCTTGGGCCAATCCCTGTGCAAGTAATTCCTCTTTCGTGTTGGTCCCACAAAAACTCCCTTTTTTAATTCCCAAGTAATGTCTTCATTCCCACTTGATTTTTGAGACTGATCAGAGTTGATTACACATGTGATCTAGATCATATATGTAAAAAAATAAGAATTAGAAATAAACAGGTATTCTATTTTCAAGGTCAACGTGTATACTAAAGTAATTCCACACTCACTTCGCATATGATTTTTCCGAGGATTTTTGGTTTTTTGTTTATTAAGATTGAAATTTGAGACTAACACTTTTAACTCAAAAACGGCCACTGTTATCAAAATATTCAAAGAATGTTAAAAGTTTCTAAAATAAATTTTCTATTAAAAAGTTGGAAGAATAAATGTAGATCTATGAGCAAACAAAAAATTGCTGGTCATCTGAGATAAACAGGGATCCACAATAGACCTGAAAAGGTCGCGGTGGAATAAGCGCTGGTGCCACCCATATAACATCTAATCTAATCTAAGGCAGTGTTTCCCAACCTTTTTTGTGCCATGTCCCACCTAAGTATTTCTAAAATTCGTATG
Organism: Ontholestes murinus; assembly: GCA_963969525.1. NCBI lineage: Eukaryota > Metazoa > Arthropoda > Insecta > Coleoptera > Staphylinidae > Ontholestes > Ontholestes murinus. Next base: position 49,121,593 of record OZ018390.1, on the reverse strand, counting down.
TCCTCCTGTGTAACATATACATAATCTTTAATATTAAAAATTTAATTGTTTACTTAAGAAACTTAAATGATAGGTTTCAGGAAGAAATCTGGTAATTGTTAACGAAACACAGTAAATAATTCTTCAAAATATATGTTGAAAATCAAATGCAAAATAATTTTAATAAATATTTGTCTATATTAATTTAGTGAGATCCTTACGCTTGATGAAGGTGAAGCTGAAACTCTGCGACTAAAAGGCGCCTTTAATCAAAATTTACGGGAACATCAGCACTTGAAAAGAGAGGAACCCCTACGATGACCGTAACATATTCCATTAACACAGGAGATCACCCCCTGATCTCCCAGCCCCTTATCGTCTATTTCCACGAAGAACAGATGAACTAAAATCAGCTACAAGAAGATGAAATCATCGTAGACTGTGAAAGCGCATAGATAGCTCCGTTATCGAAACTATGCATTGATTAATGGCATAAGCAAGCTATCCGATCGATAATTTTCGTTACTCGATATGAGAAGTCGCCATCATCACTGAACCTTCAATCTGAATATCACCAGATAAGCGTGAATAAGAAGAACCAACATAAGACGAACTGCTTAGAGAACTAAGCCTTCAATGGGGACTTCCCTTACATGAAGATACCAGAATTAATGCCTTAGCGTATGCAGACGATATCATCATTCTGGGTCCTGGGAGTTTGGAAGTAGCAACAACCCTGCGAAAGTGCACTTCCTTTTTCCGCAGAAAGAACTTACAACTTAACCCCAATAAATGCTACAGGTTCGGCGCTGGGAAGGTACCTGGAAAACGTCAACTATTCATACTAGAAGCAGCCTTAAAATCAACGGCACTTCCCTAAAACAACTGGGTTTCAAAGAATTAAAGTATTTAGGCTCATTCTTCTCGGTTCTCGGGAATTCCAAACCAGATCTCAGAACACTAAAAGGTCAATTACGTAACATAAAGGCTGCACACCTTAAGCCATATCAAAAACTAAACATACTGAGGTCTCACCTAGTACCTCGATGGATACATCTGTTACAGAATCCGATGATAACAAGGAAAATTTTAAATAAGGCCGACAGATCTATAAGGAAATGTGTTAGAACAATCTTCCACCTCCCACAAACATGTAGCTCCTCCTATATACACGCGAGTATGAGGGATGGTGGTCTAGGACTGTTTAGTTTTAAAGAAAGGATTCCTGCAATTATGTACAACAGACTCGATAAAATCGCTGGGCCGGTAGGTAGCATTAACAATGCCACTATGCTGCCTACCGAGTCCCTCAGGAAAAGATTTTGGAACTTCTATCAACTCCAGAGAATTCCGACAAAAGCACAAATTTGAAAATGACCTTAACAACTCCTGGTCAGGCAATGGCATAAACCAATGTAAATTCAACAAAGGCTGCTCAACTTGGATAGCCAATCCTCCATCAAACTGGTCGGGCAACACATTTGTCAAAGCCACACAACTTAGAGAAAACCTACTGCCAACTAAAGCCCATGCCGAAAATAGAACTGGAGATCGACTCTGCAGGTCAGGCTGCAACAGAGTCGAATCTCTATCACACGTCCTCCATGGATGTCATGTCACGCACCACCAGCGTATAAAAAGGCACGACACGGTTGTCAACAACGTTGCGAAAATCTGTAGAACCAATGGGGGGGTGTGTGACAAGAGAAAAGAGGTTACGTAAACAGGATGGGAGCCTCCGAATCCCAGATATAATACTAAGCAAGAGAAGCACCACCTTGATCACCGACGTGGGCATAAACTGGGAGGGCCCACGAACCCTCCAAACCAGCTGGATTAATAAACAATTAATATACGACAATGACCAAACCAAAGATTCTGTAAGTCTTATACATCCGAATACGTCTATCAGAGTACTACCTCTAATCATTGGCGCACATGGTACCTGATGCAAGAACAATAATGAACTTATGGAAATCCTAATATCGGCCAAAGGGATAAGTCGAAACAAATCAATGATGTGATGCTGGGTAGCTTATGTATACCTAATACCATACGCACTTCAACAATGCGGTATGGGTTAATTGACGATGAACAGGAGCGATCAATTACTATATAAGGGGAGAAAGCATAAGTCGGGGACCTGATTGTTACCTAGAAGTCCCCACGCTATTGGTCTAATAACATCTTGGGACAATACCCTGTACCCCTGGCGACAGACGGCCAAACAACGCGTCTGGAAACAAGTCAAAGGCAAGAATTTACTTTTAGACATAGCCGTCGTCACTGCCTTCAGATTCTACCAGTATAAACGAATGTCTTTCGTGCTCCGGAATGCGCTTTTGCATAGAAAAGAGTTTTATTTATTCCTTGAAGTTGCTTATTTAATATATTATATACTTAATTTCAGGTTTGTCGCTTAAAAATCACTAGGAGTATCAAACAGTTCCATATATCATGTCCCTTTAGAGAATCATCTTACTTCAATGTGAAATAAAAGTCTAACATAGTCTGCATTTAGTTCTTCACAAAAAAGCTTATAGAGGCGTTCGTATTTGACATTAGCTTTAATAGCATAGATACAGTACTTCATTTAGAATAGGAGAGATGTTTTTTGCAACCAATTTTTCCCCATTAATAACACGATGCACAAGGATCATTTCTGGATTTTCATATTTCAACAATTTTAAGGAGCCTTTATATTAGGAGCACCATTTGCTGCACAACATGTTAATTTTTCATTAGTATATTATTAATATCTAAGTAGTTTTTAGCTTATTATTAGCACTGAGAATTTTCTTGGTTTCAGCTTTTTAACAAGTTGTTTTTAATATCTTCACTCATTTCGTCTAGTCTTCTGCTAATAGTATTGTTACTGAGTGGCATAGCTTTTACATCTTTGTCATATTTCTTAGAACAGTTTTAAGAAATGCTGATATTGACAGTTTTATTAAATTCTCTCCTATAATATTTATAAGATTTTGTGGTAAATAAAGAAATTTGATAACTAGACTCAAGAATACGATAATAAGTTGAAGTATGAGCAGTAAACAGAGAAATGTAGCATTACATTTGAATGGCTCGAAGCAACAGGGTTAAACGGTCGAGTCCATTTTCGAATTGCCCCCCTTAATAATAAAATTTCCCCCCTGTGGGGCTTAAGCCCCACGTAGAGAAACAACGGTCTAAGGCATTAGAAATTGCCAGTGGTATCCCACAAGGGAGTATTTTGGTATATACAAGATCTATTTGTTTCTGTTTTATGATTTGTAATATTAGAGAAAAGTGTTACCTTTTCAATTTTAAAAATATCCTACTATGGTGATATTGAAAGCTTATAGATTTGGTTCCATTTGCTTCTCCTCAGATAAATAGGATCCCTAAGAGTTACACTAGGTCTAAAATCTGCGATTTCATACAGAACACTAGTTTGAAAATAGAATAATATACTTTCATTTCCATATTAATTTTTATGAGTTTCATTGTTGACCGTAATACCTATTTTTTAAATTTATGTCTGATATATCAAAAGTGCAGTATCAAGAAAAACTCACAGAAATGCAAAATGACTCAGTTAAAACTTTATTTAATATAAAAGGAGCGATGGCATGGCTTTGTGAGGAAACAGAAATCAAATCCCGAAATTCCACCAAATGTGTAAGAAAACTATTGTTACCGTTTCCATCTTGATACTTAGCTGAATGTGGATTTAGTGATGTAAAAACAGAAATCGTCTGGATATAACACAACGGCAAGACTTGAGACTGAAGCTAACCAAATTGGAACCTAACATAAAATCTCGGTGCAGCAAGCATCAAGCGCAAGGATCTCGCTAAATTAAAATAATAAATTAATAAAGAAAAATCTGTATTAAAATTATTTCGAATTTGAATTTCAGTTTTTCATTATATGTTTTAAAAATTTACTTACTATGTTTCGTTTACAATTCCATAGGAATTTTTTCCTAACACCTATTATTTAAGTTTCTTAATTGAACAATTAGATTTTTTAATAATAAAAATTATGTATATGTTACATATGAGGGCATAAGAATTTTAGAAAGGCTTAGGTGGGGCATGGCACAAAAAAGGTTGGGAAACACTGGTCTCGAATGTACTGAAATTTACAGAAGAAGAAAAAACAGCACAATTATTAAAGAATCTTGCACAATTGTGTTCCCTTCTATGTCTATAAAATACCTAGGCATTACCATAGATCAAAAAGTAAATTTCAAAAAGCACACAGCCTTAAACAACACAAAAATCGCCACTAGGGCCAAATTATTTAAAAGTCTTTCTTACAAATGAAACTGTATATCCACTAAAACAGTCGTCAAAATCTATAAAATGATTTGTCGCCCTCTACTTGACTATGGTAATGTCCGTTTTTCCAACTCCTGCAATCCTTCTATCCACAATATCCAAGCTAGCGAGCGATCCTCCCTAAGAATTCTAACCAAAATCCGCCACCCCAGCAATCTTTTACAAAATCCTACTAAAAAAAAGAGAGACCTTTATTGGCATATTATCCTTTATTACAAACATCTTTCCTACACACTTTTTACACATGTACCCCCAGCCAGCCCCCCCCCCCTCTACCTTCTCTTCTCCTTTCTCTCTCCCTCCCCAAAGTCCTTACCCCCGCCCCATCCTCTCTCATCCACTCCATCACCCTTCTACTCCCTTTCGCCCCCATCCATTCCTCCTTCACCCCCACGCATTCCTCCGCCAAGTGCCTCCACGTATCCTGCCCATGCTCACACAATACACACCTTCCATACTCTTCCCCCATCCATATCTTCCTTCCTCTCTCCTCCGATCCACACCTCGCCCTTGCCACAATCACCATATCTTCTCTTCCCCATCCCCTCTCCATCAAATATTCCGGTACTCTTCCATACACCTGCCACCTTCCATACATATCATTGTACTCGCTTCTCTCTATACACCCTTGCCTTTCCTGCCCTTCCACCTCCTTCCTTTTCTCCCTCACCCACTCGTCCACCTTCACCCCGTTCCTTAGCCATTCCATTACTTTCGCCTCTGACAAACCTACCCTCTCATACATTTTCCTCCTCTCCCCCCTCCATCTTTATTCCTAAACCTCACCTATTTCGTTTTCTCCACATTCACACTCATTCCTCTCCTATCCATAAACCTCTCTGCCCTTTTCAACATCTCTCTCATTCCCTCATACTCTTTCACTATCAACACCAAATCGTCCGCATACTCCAGCATCCATACTTTACTCTTACCCATCACTACTCCCCCCGCCTGCCCTTTCTTCATCACCTCTTCCATCTCACTCATATGTACACTGAATAACAATGGGCTTAGCGGGCACCCCTGCCTCAATCCCTCCCACGTCCTGATACACTCCGACACCTCTGACCCCACTTTCGCCATCACCCATGTCTCCTCGTACACTCTCCTCACCCACTCAACCATCCCCTCACTCACCCCTTTTCTCCTCAAACACTCTATCAACTTCACCCTCGGTACCGAGTCATACGCCGCTTTCAAATCCAAGAACACCGCATACATACATCCTTTCTCCTCCATCACTCTCGCTGCCATTCTTGCAAGGGTAAAGACTTGGTCCCTTGTCCCCCTCCCTCTTCTAAACCCCCCCTGCGTCTCCGGTATTATCCCCTTCTCCTCCACTTCCATCTCCATCCGATTTCTCACAATCATCATCGCTATTTTATATCCAACACTCATTATTGTCACTCCCCTGTAATTATTCACCTCCTCCTCATCCCCTCCTTTATATACCGGACACATCATTTCCACCCTCCACGTCTCCGGCAAACTCACCTCCCCCCTCCACATCTTGTTCAATTTCTCACCGGATTTTCTTCTTCCCCTTTTCCCCAATCTCCTTCCACATCTCCGCCTTTATGCCATCCCTTCCTGGCGTCTTTCCATTCTTCACCTCCTCGAAAGCCCTCTCCACCTCTTCCTCTGTGAACTCTTCTCCTCTTTCACCACCTCTGCCCATTCCAATCCCTCCTGGTACTCCACACCCTTCCGCGCATTTCTTTGCCCATTCTTCCAGCGATACCCATACTTGCCTCCTCCTTCTAACCAACTCCTATATGACTCTACCTCTGTTATCCTCATCAATGAACGCCTTCTATACCTAAGTGAAAAATTCTCGAAAAATCCCTTCAACCAACACATCCTTTCCCTCTGATACTTGCGCAAAAATCCCAACCTGATCCCAAAATTCAAAACCCCTTCATTCACTGCATTTGAATTCATCGCATCACATTATTAATCATCATCATCATCTTTAGAGACAGACTGACGTGACATACCGACAATGACAAATCCGGGCTTAAAAACCGCTGGTCGATAGCCATTTAACAAAGAAACTAACTAACTAACATTAATTGTCGACACAATCTACGATTAGATGTATTATATTTATTTTTTTTATATTTGTTTGTTAAAGAACCAAACAAAACAGTTAAAAAAAATTTCTTCTATCTAACTTTTATTTTTCTTGTAGAATGACTTTTGAAAGTGATTATTAAAGTGCTTTGGTTAAGTTAAAATACGAAGGTTAAAATATAAATAAAGACCGGTTATTAAACCGTCTTCATTAGACAACTTTCGTAATATTTTAGCAAATTATCTTTATGTGTTTTAACAGTAATTATTATTGTTTTTATCAAATCATATGTCTATTTTATTTACAGTAATATATGATCCCAATAGAATAATATTTTACTGTATATTCAACAATCTTTGAAGAAAAAATAAAGCAGCCGAAAGAAGGGCAAAATCCTATCACATAGTGCAATATGTTATCATATTCTTCATACTTTAGAGTAATAGAATTTGATAAATGTTTGAGTTGGACGAGTAGTTCCTAGTTCCGAAACGTGGGCGAACATATTGAATTTTGACAAAAATAACATATAAATTTAATGTTACAAGCTAAAAAAGTTAATATTTTTCATATATCAAATAATTCATATAGCCTAAGCGAAAAAGCGCCTAAAATTATATATATATATATATATATATATATATATATATATATATATATATAGTGTTCTTTTTTATTATTTTGAGAAATATTGGTTCAGCGATGAGATCAATCTAAATCCAAAAAGGAATGCTGCTTTTATACTCAAACTGTACATAAATACGCCATCGAAAATTGTTTTAAATATCGTAAACTAAAAGCAAAATAATTCTTTTTTATGATAACAAAAATAACCTGTTCTTTTTCTATTTTTAACCTGTAAATATAATCTAATTTTTAGCAGATCGGATTAAAATATATATAATAATTGGTAAGCCAAAAATACATATAAAAGAAATGTTCTGCTTTCATGTACAATTAGAAGAATCGAGTCAGTAATTGAGTGTCAATAGCTAAGAAATTAATGGTTTAACAATACAAGCAAGAACTTCTATTCTCAATAAGAATGGCCCGAAAACATATTAGGGATTTAAGTTTAGCTAGCACATTTATATTTAAATGCCCTACAATTGTAAGTTCTAAGTTTGAACAATACTTTTAGATCCACTTAATTGAACCAACAAAGAAATTACATCAAGTTACAATGATTATTAATAGTTCCTAAAAATAAACAAAGAGTAAATATATTTTAAGAACAAAACAAATAAAAATAGAAGCTGCCAACATTTTTTTAGTAAAACAGCGTAATATTTGAACAGTGGATTTATAATATAATATAAATTAGTCACTATGTTTTTGTGTAAAAATAAATGTAACTTTACGAACATTCTATAAAGTTAGCAAAAAAAATATGTAACAACTATCAAATGTTAACACAATTCATGAAATTATTGCAAGGGTTTTGTTCCGTTTAAGGCTAGCTTGTTAGCAGTATGCTCCATCAAAATTCTGGATTAACATTATATGACCTTAACACGTTAAGTCGCCTAAATTCAATATAACATACAATAAGTTCGCTTGGCGGTGAACGTGTTAAATCTAAAAAGAGGGCTTCATTGTAAATTTACAACGTTTTTACCTTTAGTATCCAAACAAAACAAAAAATGGTTATAAAATTGTTATTATTAAACAAAGATGATTATAATGTTAATATTTATAAATGAATTTCTACTTTGGCTTCGTTCTATTAATTCTACTATTCTTACATTTTTATTTGTTGTCAATGAAATTTGCCATTGTTTCCAAAAAATGAGTACCCATCTCTATCTCTCTGCTTCTCTATCTCTTTCTGTCCCTATCATATTCTCTTTCTCTGGGCTATGAAATAAATAACTAGTGATTAACACTCTAGGAATTTATTAACCTCACTATATGATTTCGATTAACGACATATGTAACATCTGGCGGACAATAGTGCGCGATTTAATATATCTGCGCCTAAAATAATTGTAAATATAATCATTACAACTCAAACATTTTGCAAGCATATTTTTTTGTACATCCTGTTCGTATTATTAGGTTGAGTTCGCGTAGTCACGTGAAATTGTTGAGCATCTGCCAATTGGATAAATACGAGAAAAAAGACGTATTGAATGAATACACAAACCTTCCGCAACATTAAGAAATTCTCCAAAATAATTTCTCCGGGCGTACATTTCCTTGAGAAAAAGGCCGGGCCTTTATAAAAATAGTAACGGACTATCCAAAATGTCAACAAGTCTGCCGGTGCGTGAATACAGTTTGAATTAATTGTTTATCGTTAAATAGTAAAACCGTGGTTTTCAACCTATTGCGTAAAATGTTATAAACGCAAAAATAAAATGTGTAAAGATTACAAAATTATATATTTATAAAGTATATAAAGAAATAAATACACAATCGAACCAATTATTATAAACTTTGTCATTCAGATTAACTATACTCCTAAAAAAATCGCTTTTAAGAGTGCCGTATCAGATTAAATATAAATAATATATTTTTTCTAATAAGTGACATCCATCAATGAATTTAATTAATATATTTTAATAAGGTTTAAGCTCATAAATATAAATATATCTTACAAATGACAGGATTGCAAGCATGTTTTGTTATTGTTTCCTATTTTAAAAAAAATACCAATGAAAAAAAAAATTACCCAGGATTATCTTTTTCAGTGTATTAAACCCTTAAGGAAAATTAGACAACGGTTTGGGTTTATCTAAAAGACTATCTCTATATATATTATATCTTATACTCAAAAATCGTAAATATCTTTTCGCCTATCATGCTCTGATATGTAGAGACTAAATTGAATGACAGGTATTTGATTGATTATATAATTCGCTAGACGACCCTATGAGTGCGTTTTTTTTCATATATATTTGGAAGAAGGCCGCTTATCATCATCATCATCATCATCCTCGATATTAGGAAGTTTCCAATTTTGCATCAAAACTACCATCTAAATTTTCTTGCTCGGCGTCTTCCGTTAGTTACTTACTTGAACGTATGTTGGTCTTCAATGGTATGTTTTTCTTCAACTCCTGTTTTTTATTATTTTTTTTATTCATAAGACTACATTATTCAAAATACCTAATAGTAATTATTGATACTTCCTTCGTTACAGAAAATTCTGTACAAAAGTTAACAGTACGTTTCTCAGTATTTTTCCTTGTCTCCAACATTATATAATATAATATCTATTAAGCCAACCACATACGATATGGTTCAAAAAATGATCGCTAAATTATTCATTATCTCAATATAAGATAAACTTGTTTATATGCGTTTTAACAAGTCTAGTATTTTAACTAGTCCTGCCCTATTAATAACAAAGTTAAGTCTCGGTTAACCTCCACTAGCATTTAAACTAGACTAAAATAATCTACCAATACATCATACGACTGTAATGAGTAATGAAAGAATACCCTTTATTTTATAAAAAAAAGTAAGTTTTCAATTTTGATCTTCGAATTTGCAAGTTTTAATGGTTCGATTAGAATCGATTTGCATCGTTTCGACCAAGCCGCTTTGGCCTTCTGGTCTTCGAAAAGTACAGTTATCCAACGACTGCCGCCTGAAGAAGACCAATTCCAAATTCGAAGATTTAGTCCAAATTGTTACAATGAACAAAAATAATCTTCGTGAAGCTATCCGTATCAACATATAACTGTAAATAGTAACATAACATAGAATCTTAAAATATTTTTTCATTGGCAAAGCTTCTATAAAATTAAACATTTTTATCTTTAAAAATTTTATATTTTATACGGTTTCACCACAAAATTTAAATTTTGAATACGGTACCCTCATTATTTACGTATTAATGAGACAAATTAAAATTAAAAAATATAAATTGGTTGAATAATTAAAAACAACACGTTAATTAATAAATAATTGTTTAATATCTCGTTTTATAGTAAACGCTAAATTCAACCTTCATTTTCATGAATGCAAACTTATTAAAATGTACTCAATATAATAATAATAGCAAACTATTTATGATTTTCAACTTACTTTTTAACTCACTACAATTATTTCGCTACACTGTAGCTTCTCTAGTTGAAGAAATATAATATTAAAATAAAAAATTGTAAATCATAAATAGTTTGGTATAATTATTATATTAAGCGATAATGGATTTTCAAAAAATAAATGCCTCAACAATAAACGAGATATACTCATTGTAATATCTCTTTAGAATTTCTAATAGATTCTATTGCATTTTATATTCTCAGCCAAAGATCTTCATTGTCTATCATAATAACTCAAAAAAAAAAAGAATCTCATAAGTTCAAATCCGGCAAACGCGTGAGCCACTTTATTGTTTAGGACTAGACGGTCTCTTCAGTTATCACTTATTAACAAATACTAATATTTAAACAACGAGAAATTACATGATCTTCAGAAGCGACCTACAGTTCACACGGCTCCTAAAGAAGCTTAAGGAGAGATAGCTCAAGCCAATATTATTAACTGAATTTAAAAATCACTTGAAAATTTTTAATTTTATAAAGACAAGTATAAAAATTGCGAAAAAATTAAGAGAAAATAGTATGACAACAAAATTGGATAAAAAATGTTTGTAAATGAAAAGAAATCGATATAAAATTACATAGTAATGAAAAAAGTATAGTATTTGACTATATTTTTAAGTCACTTTGGTTCCGACCAAGAGATTTCAATCCAGTCATCTAACCTAAAAGCCACTTGATAGAAGACACTTCAATTCTCATTTAATAAAAGTGGTCGAAAGGTTCAAAAGTAAATCGAGGAATACTGCTATATTTTCGTTCTGTGAACGATAATGGATTATTAACAGAATAACAGTGTCACAATTGTTCTGCCAAATTCCGTTCCTGTAATTTCATTACCAAAGATGCGCCACGTTTAGGAGGAAGCCCAGCAGAAAACGATAAAATAATAACATTAATCGAAGCAAATCACCATTACACGTCTCCAAAAATCACAGAAATATTAAACATTTCTCAAACGATCGTGGAAAGTCATTTGAAGAAGCTGGGATGATATGTTAGTAAATTTAAAGTTTGGGTTCCACATTAACTCATTTAACAAAGCGCATAAACGACTGCGAGAAACTCTTGAATAACAATAATTTATGATCCATTTCTCAAACGTATTGTCACTGTTGATGAGAACTGGATAGTTTACAATAACAGCGTGCTAAAATGATCATAGGGAAGCCCAGTGAACATACTTTAAGCTAGTACCACATAATCAAATTATCAATACAGATGTGTACTGTAGCCAAAGGGACAAATTAATTGAAGCCATCAACAAAAAGCGGTCAGAATTGACAAAACTGACAGTTTTCATTTTTAGAATTAAAGACATTACTAAAGAGAATGGTTGCGACCGTTACTACGTGATAATCCATACTTACACTGAATTGAAAAATTCACTATGTTTTAACCACAAATAATTATTGTAAAAATATTATATAACGTGTAGGCACAATTATATAAATCTAAACAACACAGCACGACTCAAGTTTCGACGTTTTATCGTCATTATCAAGTGAATTATAAATTGATGAAATTGTGATTTTGTACTAACTATTTTGGGGTGAGGGAATATACCTGCCGCTAATTGTTTGCGGATTATCTCGGGAGGGTAGTACCAGATTAAAAAGTGGCGAAAAGATTAGTTCGGTCTGCTCATTAAGAAGATTTACTGACGGATTACGGCTCTGTTTGAAAATTTCCAATGACTCCAGGAGATAAAGCTTAGCGCCCTTGTTGCAATTATGCAAGATTTTTAGATTATTTATATCCGGAAATTGGTGCTTGCATTCTAAACAATGATTTGAAAAAGGACTAGTGTCTTGACTAAGACGAGAAGCACGATGATGTTCGGAAAAACGAAAACACTTCGTCCTGTTTGACCTACATAGACACTATTGCATTCTGAACAACGGACCTCATACACACCAGATTTTTTAAGAGGATCGACTTTATCTTTGGCATTGAATAGCATGTTTGATAATTTTCCAGGAGGTTTAAACGCTACTTGATGATTCTCTTTTCGAAAAATATTAGCAATCTGTTCGCTGGTTTTTCCAAAGTATGTGAGCGGAATGAACGATGTATTTAAATTAGCTATTTTCGAATATATTAAAACCCTTGTGGTTTGATGACGTTTTTTGTTTATTAGATTTTGAATGAGGTTAGTGGGGAAACCATTGTCACTGGCAATTGAAATTATTTTATTTAATTCTGTGGCTCTTCTATTAGTAGTTAAGGGGATGGAGAAAGCTCTATGTATCATTGAATGATATGCAGCTAGTTTGTGTGACAACAGGTGATTTGAGACAAATGTTGAGTTGACGTTAATAGGCTTCCTGTATATATCCAGGAAACCTACTAACATCAACTCAACAACCCCATTTGTCTCAAATCACCCGTGAATTTTTCAATTCAGTGAAAGACGTTACTGAAAAAAAATTTGAATTTTCAATAATAATTACTACCATAAATTTCCGATGGATTCCCTATGGGTTCCTCATTAAGCAGCGGGCTAGCCGACATTTTTCTCAACGATTTAAAGACAAATTACACAATTAAACACCCGTTAGCCACTAATATCATCACTTGGAAAAGATATGTGAACGACATCCTCTGCATTTTGGTGAGAACACAACGAGATTTCTCTACTCTGTACTCCGTCCACCACAAAATAAAATTTACCATAGAAACGAAATCCCTAAATAAAATAAACTTCCTGGACCTAACTCTCACCAAAAATAACTCACATATCCAATTTTCAATCTACAGAAAACCTACCCAAACGGATACCATGATTCCCTCACACTCGCACACCATCACTGACACAAACTCTCAACTTTTTATTCATTAATACACTGATTAACAGATACCCCCCAGAATAACACATTCTCTTATAACAAATTAAATATTATCAAAAAATAGCGCATTATAATCATACCAAAATTAAAAGTCCATAAAAAATAATTAGAAAAAGCACTTTTCCAGTAACACATAATAACAATAGAGACCCACTAAAATACAGAATACAAAATCACTCAATACATGCAGACTGCAGATAAAATCACAAAACTATTTAAAAGATACAATTTTAAACCTATATACAGATGCAATCGTATTATAGAAAACCTATTGAGTCATCCTAAAGACATCACATCCACTCTAGACGAAACCGTTGTGTACTCAGTTGTAACCAATGTGGTGCCACATATATTGGAGAAACTGGATGAGCCCTTAAAGTACAACTAAAGGAACATTTCAACCAAATACATAACTCCAGTTTTGGAAGACACCTATTTATTCATAACCACACATGTATGGAAAAAAAATAACATCAAAACACTCCACAACGTAAATAAAAGCACACAACAAACTTTGAATCATACGAAATTGATAAATTCATTAATAGTAATACTGAATTACAATGCCTAAATGACCGAAACACATTGCTCCATAAAACCTTCCTACTTAAACAATCCTTTCAACATACCTGCACCTATATACATTTTCAAACCTATACTTCTCCCGCTTTAAATTTCAAACGCCTAGCGCATACTCACATTTACCCGTGTGTTTTTCTTTTTAACCTCATTCTGTTCGCCACCACATACATGTGCACGGGACGTTTTTAAAAAGTATTCTTTAATAATAAACAATGTCCATCCGTTGGATCTTCCGTCCTACGTCACAAACTATCGCTTCAAAAAGTGCGTTCTTTTTCTAACGCATTTGGTTTACTTTATCAGACTAAATGTTTTTGTGTCGTTTCTCGAAGCGATATTTTGTGACGTAGCACGAAAGATCCAAAGGATGGACTATATCTAATTAATCCACAAATATAAAACTTGGCAATCATAATAAATAGAATTAGAAAAAAATACGAAAATATTTCGTAAAATCTACAACAAATGAGTCTTATTAATACTACAAGAACAAATCACTTTTGAAACAACTACTTCTCTGGCTAATACCTCAACAGATATTGAATGATACAAAAGTAATTTGCGTGTAATGACCTAAAAATGATTGAATGTACTGCGAATGTACTCCAGATCCAGATAGTATAATAAATTTGGAAAAGAAATGAATTTAGGTTGATGTAATTAGAAATAAATTAGTAAAAGCAATTTCCATTTAAATTTAAGTTTCCATAACATAACATTATTATATTCATATTTATGTTTATTTCTATATTGTATAAAAAAGTTTAGTAAATGGTATATTTGGCTAAAAAAATGAGAATTCCCAAAAATAAGCATATTATATTAGGCTCTAATATATTATTAATTTTTGCGGCTTCTACTTCGTTATACATGTTTGAGTATAAATAAAACACTTTGTAACTTTGTTTGTATTACACTATTTATTTTCTGTTTACTATAGTTTCGGCATCTCAACGTGCCATTATCAAAACATACAATGATTTAAACTACAATTACAGGTATATATATATAGAAACAAAATTTAACAAACAGCTGTGAAAATTGGAGTGTACATCAGGTCAATCTGGTCGTATTAGGTATGTGTGTCATTCTTTTGGCGAGGATGTACTCTCCATAATCCATTACGCAGGGCGAAAAATGGACCTCCTAGAATCGATCGAATTCATAAGGCTCGCGCTAATCCGGGAATACCCCTAATTAACGACCAGATTGACCTGATGTACACTCCAATTTTCACAGCTGTTTGTACAATTTTGTTTCTATATATATACCTGTAATTGTAGTTTAAATCATTGTATGTTTTGATAATGGCACGTTGAGATGCCGAAACTATAGTAAACAGAAAATAAATAGTGTTATACAAACAGAGTTACAAAGTGTTTTATTTATTTTATAGGCTCTAATATGATAGTAGTATTGTAGTATTAGTTCTAAAATTGTTGGACGCTGACAAAACAAAAAGCTAATTATTATTATAAATCATTTCAGTTGCAATTATACATAGTATATAAATGCTTTTAGACAGTATTAAGCAATAAGTTTTTATTTAAATATGACAAAATAATAAGTGCCACACATTTAATAATTAACTATTAATTTGGTAGAAAAGTTAACATGGCACTTGACAATAATTAGTTGTTGCATGCTATCAATCGCAATATAAGATTTTACATCAACTGAAGATATAGGCACACAAGCAAAGCAGAATTAGATGCAATTCTTGTGCGTAATTCGCTCTTTCTTTGCTCCATTCTAGCCTGCGTAGACGGTGACCTCTTATTCGATCATTTCCAATTGATCGAGTTGTTGAAAATCTGTCTTGTTGCGCCAAAGTCTTATGCGATGTTGTTCGCGATATATAGTCCTCCAGGGAGGTCCAGATCCATGGCGATATTATTGAAGCCCTTCTCATATTATTTGGACCAACATCTCAATAGCTTTGTAACATCATTTTGATTTAGACGACGAGAAATTTCTCTTTGAGATAGTCCGGCCTCTCTCATGGCAATAAAATGGCCACGTTCAAAATAAGTTATTTGGAAAAAAATGATGTTGACGTACTGTTGGCATTATTCTCAAGTTCAGAAGGAAATCGTGAACAGTTTACCAAATTGACGGTTACATACTAACTACTTTATTTCTTCAAATGTATTGTTACTAAGCGCAAAGGAAAAAAAACAACAAACTACTGGCTAGATTTTATATACATTTTAATCACCACTTGGTTTTATGGACATGTCTATAACGTCTAGGTGTTGCTATTTTTATATAAATTAGTACTGAGATATGTATTTTGGAGTAAATTAGCTTAACCACAGAATTCTTTAAATCCGAGCTTTAAAAAGAAAAAGTCTAAAATTTTGTAGTAATTTAAAGCCGACAATTCGTGAAATATATGTATTGTTCACAGTTAATTTTTTCCTTTCATATAATTTAATATCAATTCATAATCGTGATAAAATGCTTTTTAAATTCAATCAAAGCAACAACAGCACCATTCGAGTCTAATCAAAATTAAGAAATATAGCAATACATAGAGGGAGATTCTACAAACCCCTCCTATTTTTTAATAAAATACCTCGTCACTATTTAAACCTCTGATTGAAGGAGATGCCTAAAGAGGGTATTATCAGAAGAATTATCACACTCATCAGGTTCATGAGAAGAAGATAAATTACTTCGTAATTAATCGTCAAAAGGAGGCAGATTACTATTAGTAATTGGGAGGTAATTTACTAAAAAAAGTTGAGGTTAGGTCCATAGAATCGGCAAAACGAGGGTCGCACCCTTTGAGTGCGCATGGCTAATGGATTAATGTACTGGCAAGCAGCACCTTCTATGACTTTATCAACCATAATCCAAAGGGAGTTTTGACCTCGGACATTAACCCTTTAAGCCTCAAAGCAAACCTGGATAAATTATACCTAATTTGTGCCATAGTGTTATGACCAAGCGCTTGAAATGTTTCCACCTTGGCGGTTCTTGCGTAACTGACGTATAATAAATATGTTGTCATATAAGTAGATGATAATCAATATTGCATTTAATAATGGCATGCTTGCCGGTTCAGAAACCAAAGGGGGTGCAGGCCTCCTTCAGGCTTCATCCAAGAGTGTATCGAATCAGAAACCAACAGGGGCGCTGGTCCGATTCAGGCTTGGGATAAGCATGTATCGATTCTGAAACTAAAGTTGGTTCTTTGCGCTACAAGTTTCCGTGTATCAACACCCAAAGGAAGACCTAGAGCTTAGATTCTAGTAATATTGGTAAATATTAGAAATTATTTTAATGTGGTTTACGTCACCAGTGACTTAACGAATACGTTAAAATAAGAGGTTCTTGAGATTTTCTGTGAGGTAGTTGTAAGGCACTTGTGACAAGGTTGTAAAGTGATCTGTTTCCTCAAAACCCCTCATCAAGTTATAAAATGGTTACCCACGAATTATCGAAACGAGTAAGTGTGATGATTATTTAACCAGTTAACTGTGTTTGACGATTATACTGAAGTACATACTTAACTGGACAAAAACACTCCAAAACTATACACACTTAAAAAAATTAACTGTTAACTGTGTCGCTTCGTTTTGAAAGTGCGAATGTCTGTGTGTCACGAAAATCGATCGATGACGAGTATAGAATATTTGTAAATATTGGTGGCCTATAAAAACTTTTTCACTACAAAATTTGTGATTGACAATTAGAAACAAACCTAATGTCTGAAGTTTCAGTACATTATTTCAAACAGAAATACGCTATTAAATCTATTAAAAGTTTAAAATAAAAATTATGATTTTAATTACATCAACAGAAAAAAATATTTTAATAAATAATTCAAGCTGGTATTAATGTAAAATTTGGTACGATAAAATATATTGGAAAGCATGTTGGTATTAAATGTAAAGAAAATTAAATGACGTAATTAAACAAACTTCAATTTAAGCATATGTGCTAAACAATCATATTCATACATCTGATGATGTAAAAATATATTTGGCAGATACCATAAAATTAAATTGAATTAACGAATATTTGCATGACATAAAAACATAAAAAAATGAAAAAACTCTTGTATTCCTACAATATTACATATTTATCTTACTTTCATACAGAAATGTGAACAACTTTTTTTGTTAAAGATATTCTAAAGAAAAGATTACCACCGAGCATCAAAAAAGAAACCTTCTGGCCACCGTACGTTAGAGATATTATTGTCGTTGATAATTTGTAATATGAAATATGAAGGATGGTCTCGAAACGGACGCGGGGAATTATTTTAACGAGGACCATAAATAATCGCATTCAACTTTCGTGTTTCTATATTGGCAACTGCGACGCGGCGAGCTCACTTCTTCGCGGTCTTTGTGATGACGTTTACGGCCTATATTTAAAAACTTATAAATAATGAGGCGAAGAGTCGGACACAGTGCAGTCTGTTTGGCATAGGTAAACATGGGAACTTGGCAGGGACAGCTCTAATCAACGCACAGCGGGGAGAAAATTTCGTTGACACGACTATCTCAAGGTCTCAACTAGCGTACGCCGATTCGTTCAAATACGTGTGTCATTTAAAAACAGATTAACACTAATTATAGTGAATATTAGTTAATCCCAAGAAACCAATTAAAATTTAGATAATGTTTTCAAGATTGTAATTGTAACATCAGTTTTAGTTGATGTTACAATAACACATACATGAATAATTGTATAAATCAACGACGAACAAATTAATTTAATTAAGAAATTTGTTCTTGAGTTACGTGAAGATTTGTTTTATACACTTGGAAAATAAAAACACTATAACTTTCTTCACAATTTAATTTTATTTTGCTATATGTACATTTCGAGTACTATGTACTCATTATCAAGTGCATAATTTAATTAAGATAATTAAATAGGTGGAATTTTTAGTTTATAGGATTAATAATGTATATGTTGGACAGAGGTTGGATTATACGAAAAATAATAGTTTATATAGTTCATACTTTTTGCACCACATTGTAAATGATACAAGCTATATGAATTTGAGAAAAAAATATTTGTTATCTTTTCTTCATCAAATGCTCATTTTTCGATTAATAATGATGCTTTAATTTATATTTGTTTGGAATAATTGGCGTCATTTTGCATTTAATTTGAAAATGTTGCCCGCCAACTGGATGAATTATTATATTAGTGTTGAAAACAGTGTGGTAGAAATATGAAATGCAATTTATCAAATGTTGGATCATGCTGTTGTATTGTAGTAAATAAATAACTTCTGGGCAATCTGTAAAATAAGTAATTGAATTTATTCAACCAAATTATATAATATAATATATATATATAACTTGTAATTTTTAAATCAAATTATTGCTTTAAAACTGTGTTCGTCAAAAAATATGAGATTTATGTTACTAATTTTCACACATTTTAACCTAGTATAAATAATACTAATAGGCCTTAATTTTGAGGATTTATTTTATAGCCTATCATTGTAATACTAGCCTAATTTTTAAAATGTTTTTACTTGGGAAGTATGATGTTTATGAGAATCAAATTTGATCTAATTTCCGCAAGTTACCACAGATAAAATCTAAATAAAATATTTTATTTTCTAGATGTGGTAACAGTAAATCGGAAAAGAGTGGACTTAACGTAAATCAAATTGTTTTACAATGACAAATGAGTGGTAATTTTCTGACTTTGTGACATCAATGACCAATGTTTTGGTGCAATGTTGGAAACATATTAGGAACATCAGAAGACACCGGTCTAGAACGTTTTTGGGGAAACGGTTTTTAGCTGCTGAGATAAAATATGGTAATTTAATATAATATTTTGAATAATGTGAATTTTTATATAACTGTAAAAAAATCTTAAAACTAAATTTCCTAGAAGCAGCCCAAATTTACAAATGTGATTTTATATCCGCTCTACTATTTACCAACTTGTATATGTTTGTGCATAGTGGCTATTATGAATAAATATTACTACTACTACTAATTTAACTTCCACGTCGCTCTTCGGGCAAATACAAATCTATTTGACCATTTTAACCCCATTATAATTCTTCAACTATCCGTATTATTTTTAAATTAATACAGAACCAATAAAAATATAGCTTTATTGATTATTTCTGTTACAAGGCTTTACTTATTTATTTAACTTTAAATCATACATATGTATGTAACAATAAATTATTTCTAGTAAAATCAAAAGCATTTTAAACTATTTTTAGTTGTCAAATGATACAAACAATTTTAAAGATTGGCCATACCAGTTAATTTTAGCATCTGCCGAATCATTTGGGGCATGTTAATATCATGGAAAATTGATAGGTATAGGCATAGGTTAACACGTTTGGATGTGGTATAGTATTTCTATAGTTTGGCTGCCGCGATATAATTAGTTGCATAAACTTCTGCCATATAATATGGGGTGACTTTACATATATACCTATTCTCACAATGATTTTAAATAGACTTAGATTCAAAATTAGTTATCTGTAGAAATAATTTGTATTTTCAGGTTACGAACATGTAAAAATATATATACGGGTTAATTTTTTTTTGATTCATCTTGTATATATTTTTGTCAGTAAAGGTATATGAAAATTTAAAACAAAAATTGAAAATAGAAAATTTGAAACCCGTAAAATTTTCGGTATCCAAAGCTTCCCAACAACTGGCTTCCAAACGTGTGGCTCAATGTTTACTAGAAACAGAAACAAAGCAAAAATGGCATTTCAAATCCAGGATCTGAACTGAGGCGTCAATAGAGGTCAAACAAGAAGAACTACAAAAGCAAAAGTACAGACTCGTTCATTTGCTTCATCGCAGTTATACCAATAAAGAACATAGATGTTTACGATTAGCTTCTCATAAAAGCCAGACTAATGAAGGATAGTATCCGATAAGTGAAAATACCGGAACCCATTTTCCAATAGAAGAGAGTAAGATGCGATTTCTGCGGGAACTTCGGCTATACAGCTGCCGAGTGCAAAAAGCGAACCAAGGCCTTCCTTAAAGGAAGGGATATTAAAACTACATTGATCATCCTCCCGGATACTCCCAATGCCCAGATACTTCTAAGAATCGACTTAGCCGAGGAAGCTGGATTAGTAGTTAACTTCCAAGCCAGATGATGGCACTTTGATTGTGCTCCATTTACCTTTAGAATATAACCATTTAACGTATATTTCAAATATTACGATGGCTGTGACCTTGAGGAAAGAAAATCGACTAATGACCACGGATTTCAGTCAATTTGGCTTAATACCAGCCCATAAAACTCGTATCGCCAATTGCGGATCTGGTCAAGGCGATGGAGGCAGAATTATCATTCGATCTATGCGAGGCATACGAACCAAAATATGCTTCCCAACCCATAAAGGAGCTGATTTGGCAAACGTGGGGCTAAGGACCCATATTTCGGTAGGAGCAGTGATCTCCTGCACGCTGAATTAACAACAATTAACACTGAAGCCGTCGCACTAAGGCAGGACGAAGGACCTCAATTACTAACCAACCAGCGCGGATGCATTTCTTATAAAATACGCGGAAGTGTTCCAAACAGTAGCACCTTATACAATGATGTGTGCCTCTTCACCAGGCGGTACCGAAGCAATGGCCCCTGCTCCCGTGGTGTTGGTAGGACGGGACGTTGAGGATGTGCGTTTTAATTATATTCCATCACCAAAGCAGATGTATATCCGATGACCTGCACAGACGAGTGACTAAAACCACCTAGTACATCGATGGATTTAAAAAACAGCTATACCAAACCCCCGTTAAAAACATATCGCTTCTGACGGCTTCCATTTAGACTACGAAACACCCCCGCTACTTTCCAGCGGCTGATAGACCGCACTCCTGAAGTCGGAGTAATAATTGTCCCCTACTTATAACCGATCTTCTGGCGGATCTGATTCTGGAGAGGCCTACGACTAATCCGGCATTAATGCCACTTCGCATGTAAATTCAATACAATAAATTAGCATACCACGAAATCATTTCTACAGATATGTAGTTCGTACCAGACGTTCTTCGAGAATTTTTCCGAAATTACACGTCCTCTAAGTCAGCTCAAGAAGAAAGCGCAACGCAACAATCGATCACTTACTGCCTTTCACTCTAATGACAAAAGCCAGCACCTACGCCATAGGTGCCGTGCTGTTCCAGAGCGAACCTAGAAAGCAAAAATCTATCGAATTCGCCAGCCGACTACTCTCTCTCGCAAAACGAGATAGAAATACCGAGGCTACATAGAGGAAACTTCTATAATCGTCATTATGGCCACCAACCACTAAGATGGCTAATGACGCTGAAATCATCATCAGGACGCCTAGCCCGTTGAGCACTACAGTTGCTGCTTAATAACCTGCAGATGAAACTAACGTTGTCGCTGATGCGCTCTCCCGCTTACCTAGGAATGACCAAGACATCGCGCCGATCGCATCGTAACATGAAAGGAAAGAATCGCAAAGGATTGACCCCGAGCTTCGAAAGATAATCGATGCATACGAGGAAAACTGCTTCGAGAAAGTCAGGAAGGATCGCTAGAGGATACCTGCTATCGCAAGGATGTCGCTACCGCAACAACCAGAGCGACGCCATTGAAGAGCCTCTTCTAGTAATACTAGAAGTATTTTATTGTAACGACGTTCACAATGCGGTAGAGATCTTGAATGTCATGAAATAAAACTACAGTTTTCACTAATAGATAGAACTTAAAGTAACCTCAAAATTATGAAATATTTTCTTATTTGTACGTAACAGTTGAAAAGGAATTTCAGAAGTCAGTTAAACATAAAAAAATAACCTTTTCATTTATTAGATTCAGCCCAATTTTTCAGCAAAAGTGTAGTAATCTACGAAGTTGATTTACTCTCACTTATTTTTTTCTCTTGAATGAACATCTACAAAATTCTTGTGCATTGTTTATGGGGCTATTTATTCAAGATTCATTATTTCCGTAGAAGGAAATTTAAAAAAATGCTTAAATATTTAAATATTTCTATGTTGATATCCACTATATTTTAAGTTTTTATAACTTAAAATTTGAAAAGGCGGCTACTTCGTGATACATCTTGTATATTTAAATAAAAACACTTTCTTTGTTGACACTATATTAATAAGGAAAACTAGGAGGATGGATATATAGCTTTTTATGAATCAAAATATAAGCAAGCCAGAAGTAAGTAACTTAAAAAGGGTCGGCGTTTTTAATAAAGATGAACACACAGTATTACGAAAAATAAAAGATACATAAACAATTGAAAATTTCTTACTTGTTCTTGTCACTCGTTGAAAACATTCATTAGCTGCATTTATAAGTATGAAAATGAAGTAGTCATGTTTTTAATTCCACTATTGACAAATTTGAACTACCGGATATTACGGTTTCCGGAACTTAGAAGAAAGAAATTGCATTATTAACTGCTATATTTGCAGAATTATTTATAATAAGTTTCCTCATCAACCTCAAACGATTTCTAAGCTATAAGAATATTTCTTATACGAGTAGGTAAATATTTATTTTTTGATTTTGATTTTACCACACCTATATCTAATATCTAGAATCGACTTTAGGTAATATTGTTAACTATGCTTATGACTGAAAAAACACTCTTGTGTTGTACCAATCAAAACACGTAATTTGGTTAACCTATCAAGTTCGCGTCAATTTAACTTACAATTGTAGGTAGTTCTACATTCTATATGGCTCCATGTTTTTATTTTGTTTGTAATATTTTGTTTATAACATTTAAAATTGACTTTAGGTGATTTGGAGAACTATGTTTATGACTTAAGACATAATGTGTTTTTTTTTGTTAAATATTTAAATAGGCTTTTAAATTAGACGTTTCTCACATAGTGCGCCAAACGTATTTAGTTAGTTAAAGTTAGCAACAAGCACAGTTGTATTGTGAATTCGGTTAAAAAATAATGTTTTGAAGCTACAATCATATTTAGTTTTCAAAATATAAAATTAAGATATTTAAGTGAAGTCGCACATATTCTGACTAATTTAGATCATATAAAAATGACATTTACAAAGCTACAAATTTAGTCATCATTTAAATAAATATATAATTATATTAACAAACTGCAGTAATATTATTTTTTTCAGAATATAAGCTAATACCTAATCATCAATAACACAATTAAATGTCATTAAAACAGCTCCATGTAAAATGAATAAGCCAGCAATGTCAAAAATATTGCCTGAATCACAATGAACATGATATGACACGTAATGCCAATAATAATCCATCTTTAGGGCAAAAAAGCCATATTTGTCAAATAATTTGATGAATCGTCACCAGAAGAATAGAAGGTTAATTCAATCTTTTCCAAATGCGATCAAATTTTTTGTAAAAAATTATTATGTTAGACTATTTTTGTTAGCATATTGGATGAAATATATAATTCCTAATACCTACCGCATATAATACCTCAACAAAGACGAACTTAATTTACTGTTTTACTGTGTTCAACACATCAAGTAACATCTCCTATTTATGTATGGAAAATGTAATCCTCAATATGACTACCCAAGGCTAAGCGGAAACGAGCAATGCATTCATTGAATTTCTCGATGACGAGTTGATAAACATCTGGTGGGATGCCGTTAATAACCCTTTGAATTTCATTCTTTAATTGTAATACCCACAAAAAAATCACAAGATGTAAGATTGCGTAATCTAGCAGGCCATTCCTGGTTTCCACGCAAAGAGATCATTTATCAGGGAGATTTTTTTTCAGAGCAATAGTTTCATGGGATGTGTGATTAAAAATTGTCATTTTCATTAACAACTGCGAAAACCCAATCAGAAAGCATGTTTATGTAACGGCCGCCGTTCAAAGTAACGGTAGAACCCTCATGATTTTCAAAAAGTACGAGCCGATTACTCCTCCTGCCTATAACCCAAACTACACAGTCGTGCGTTGTTGATACATCTCATCTTCCACAGTCACTTCGGTACTCCAAATTCTGTAGTTCTGTTAATTGACGTACCCACTGAGGTGGAAGTGTGCCTCATCTGAGAAAATTATACTTTTTGTGAAGTTATTGTTTGCCGCTTGTCGAACCAGACCACCAAGTCAATGTCTCTTTCCAGACTTGTAAATTAAATCTTTTCAGATCTTTTGAACCGATTGAATGCATTGAACTTGTTTAAATTCAGTTTTTGGACATTTGCAACAGAACCCGTGGCTTCAAACTTTCGGATCAACTTCCGAACTGATTATTTAATTGGAGAAGAGTTATGTCCAAGTGTCACACCCAAGTCTCTTGTGAGACTTTCACTGTTTTTTAATAACTTAGTTGTCATCTGCTTCATAACGAAAATAAACATCAAACTATAATGTTCAACACAAGCTATCAGGCTGATAATGGGAAGGATAGCAATTAACAAACATGAAAGAAGTACCACTGCCAAACGTAACAAAATGGCGTCAAATTCAAATTCGCCCTTTCTGGAAACCCTATTTTTACAATTTTTGACATACAAATTTTCAATTGAAACAAATAGGAAATAGTATTATTTAGAAAACTATTAAAAAATAAACAATTTTGTTATTAACCATCTGCGAAGATATTTGGAATGAACATAAATGAACATTGTTTGTATGTTACGAACATTTATAATTATCATACACATGTAAGAAATAATTACACAGAAATGTATTAATTGTTGTCTAGTTAAATTATAATAAAAGTCAAAATCCACAACTCATTTTCTTCTTCCTTCACCCCCGAACAAGGACTCCCTCTCTCCTCTCTCACCTCTGTTATATAACATTTTCTGCGTGGATGTCTACAACCTTGATCCTTTCTACTTTAACCCATCCAAATATCTCCTGCAATTTGCAGATTTTACGGCCTTGATCACACATGCTCCCACACTACCAAAAGCCCTTCAATTCCTTCAAGAGCTTATTGACTCCCTTCAACGATGGTTTGCAAAATGGCGCATTAAAATCAATCCCCACAAATCACAACTCCTAATTCCTTATCATCGCACCAATAATTCACCCCACAAAGTCTTTATTTCCCAAACTATGATCCCTCCTTAAGTTTCCGTTAAATACCTGGGCATAACCATAGATCAAAAAATCAATTTCAAAAAACACACTGCTGTAATAAAAAATAAAATAACTTCAAGGGCAAAATGCTTTAGAAGCTTAACCTACAAGAACAACGGGATTAATACTAGCACAGCTGTTAAAATTTATAAAATGATTTGCCGCCCACTACTTGACTATGGTTGTGCCCTCTATACCAATCCCAGCAATCCAACCTCCCGTAATATTGAAGTTAGCGAGCGAGCATCCCTCCGTACCCTAACCAAACTCCGACATCCTCTTAATCCTTTACACAATCCATCTAATCAGCTCCTTTATGATACCACTTTAGTTATCCCTGTCCTAGAACGCCTTCGATTCCTATCAGAAAAATTCTCCAAAAATCCTTTCAACTTCCATATATTATCCCAATATTGTCTTCCCAGAAACCCTAATATAAACCCTAAATTTAAAAATCCCAATTCAACCATATTTGATTTCATTTCATCATTTCATCCTTTTACGCAATAACGACTGACGCCATATGACTGGACAGCACAAGTCAGAAAGACCTCTGGTCGATAGCCTTTTGACAAATTAATACATTAACACCTCATTCATTATTCATTATTCCAATGTAAATATGTACAAAAATTTGTCAATAAATATATGTTACCTACTTACTTAAATTATAATTACTCTAATGATATTTAATAATTTTTAAATTAAGTAGATAGTTTTTCGTTCATCTTAATATTTACTAGATAAAAACTCTATGCTCTATTTTAGTGTTTTTATGATAATACATAAAATTTTATACCATATAAAAAATAACTTCTTGTTTATTTATACTGATAATTCTTAGAGAGTAGTCATTTTTTATAAAATTTAGATAATATGAAAAAATAGTTTTAAAAAATAAGCTATAGGATTTTATAAAATCTCTACACGATAGCTTTAAAGTTTTCCACTCCTATAATTCTTTAAATGTATATTGTATAATATATTGAGAATATACTAAAAAAAAAATTTTAGATTACTTGATTGTGAAAGCTTTTACTTCCTAATACATTGTTTAATAATTTCAATAAAATCGTAATGTGTAAGTATCACATAAAAATATTAATTCTCGTGACAGCAGTTTCGATAAGTTTAGCTTGTCGTTGTCAAATTATTAATAACATTTACCATGGAAACATATATTGGGTTGAGTCGTAAGTCATTTCGGTTTTATACTTTAATAATTAAAAGCGATTTTTTATTAAAAGAAATAATAGTATTCAGTAATGTATTGACAATTTTTTTCGATGAACTTTTGTCATCTTTTGGGTAACATCAAGATACCATGCTCAAAGAACTTTTGGCCTTTCTCAGCCAAAAAATTAAGGAAGTGCTGTTTGACACCATTGTCTGAATTGAATTGTTTACCTTTAACATTTTTCGATCGAAACCAATAGTACCCGAACGGCAGATGTCTGGTGTGTGTTCTCACGTTGTCATACGATTTGCCAATTCTGGCCGTTTTTCGTTGATGGCTTCATTCAATTTGTCCAATTAGTGACAGCCATATTGCTGGTTTGGTTCTGTGGTAGCAACTCAAAATACACGACGCCTTTGTACTCACCAAATTGAGAGCATAACCTTCTTTTGGTGGAAATTTCTTTCAAAATTGTTGTAACTTGTTCACCAAGCTTGTACTCTAATCGTGGTCATAAACTATTAATTTCTCATTGTCAGTTACAATACGTTTGAGAAATGAATATCCAACGAATAAAATTACTTTCATTATTTTTCAAGAGATTGTTTATGCGATTTTTAAATGAATTTCTTTGGTTTCATTTAGAACTTATAACTTATAATATTAAATTTAGTAATATATCTCCCAGCTTGTTGAAATGCCTTTCCACGGTCGTTTGAGAAATTTGTAATAATTCTGCAACCTATCAAATCATGTAACGGCGATTACCTTTGATTAATGCCTTTATGTTATCATCTTCGGCTTCAACTGGCCTTCCTGAACATGTCGTATCTTTGACATTAAAATTAATGGAACAGAATTTGGCAAACGACTGACGTTCTGTTAAGCAATCTTTACCCTACACAGCATATAACTTTTTATGGGCTTGCGTTGCGTTTTTCCCTTTCCTAAAGTAAAACAGTAAATCAAAGCGATATTCCTCTTGCTTTTCCATCTTTCGAACATTGCTTTACAAAGACTTGTGATTCGATTCACTTACACATTTTTTTAAAGTAACAATTGAAGTATCCCCTGTGAAATTGTTATTTAGGTTAGATGTTTTGACTAAGGATAGTGGGTTACAAAACCAAGTGTAGACATGTATTTATCGGAATCGAAATGACTCAATCCAAAATAATAATTTTAAATTATTCAGGTTGTTCTTATTTGTATTTTTTAGTTCAACTCGACGAATAATTAATAAAACAATCATGCATAAATGAAACCTGTTTTTCTAGGTAATAAATCTTTATGATGTTATATACAAACGTATATCGTAACCACGTGGAAAATATATCCACATATTCCTATTAAACGTAAGAACCAGACCGCCAAATGAATATTCAACAATATGAAGAAATTACAAGATTTGTTTAGCTAATAAATAGACCATACATAAACTAGATTGCAAAACAAAACAAGACAATTTGAGCGTAGACTAAAATAAATAAAAATTATATTTATTTTACGATTTTTAATTAATTAATTCTTTTAATAGTAACCTTAATAATTATCTTCATAAGGGCAGTTTAAAAAGTATTTTTAATTTGAAAATATAAGTTAAATAAAAATAGTTTTGACAAAATTAAGATTTCCTTAAAATAAATTAACTTGATTATTATTCAATAATTATAATCTGTCTGCAGCAGATTTTTTATGTTCGCATATTTGATCCGAAATAACCTTTATTAATAATGTATGTTTCAAAGTCTACAATTTATCGAAGGTTAACCGCATTAATCCGATTTTGTGAGAGGTTTTGATTACGCAGGGGGGAATAGGTGCAAAGTTGTTTGACCCGAATAGGCCGTGTTTCTTGAATTTAATGAAAGTACAAGCACTACATACAATAGCTGTTCTTTCCACAAAAATCCAGCAACTGTGTGGCCCGTTTACATATTAAAAATTCATTGCATCATTAAGTTTTCATGTACGACATTGTTTATCTACAACGTGATCATGTCATATGACGCATGAAACGGTTTCACTCTAGTGAAATAAATTACGGTTAATTTGTTAATATAAATGAGTTTATTTAAAAAATCGTACTTAAATACAGGATCGATTGTGCTACAAAAAAATAATCCTAACAGAAACGCTCGGCGTCCCATTTCCTTAATCTCTATTGATTAAGCTCGTGTTAACCTCAATTACTTCGTTTGAACCCGCGAATCTTGCCATTAAAAAAATAACTCCTCGTGAATTACTTCTAAAATATACATGTAAAAATTTACCTTCGGCCATTTTGCGTTGCAATAATGGATGGGAATCGTAATGTCCTCTAATTATTACCGTACATATATGTGACTGCAAACATACTATTCGGTCCAATACAGTATCCTTGAAAGGCCAATTTAAAACGGGTATCGTGTTGACTAACGGCAGTAATTTTTATTTACATTATTACGTTTGGCAGAAGTAAATGAAACGTAATGGGATCCGCTATCCGTTTGCAAAATGCAAAGGTCGAATTTAAGTACAGACATTAATTGCGTTCATTCCTGCATATTAAAATTTAGACATGTGACAAATTTCAATTTTTTTATTGCGAGAGATGTAGGCATATAATTATATTCGTAAAATTTTTTTAGTTGTTACCAACGAATAAAAGAAGTTATGCTAATAAAATTATTTGTTTTATCTATAATCGAAATTAGCTATCATCTTTTATTTTTAGAGTTTATTGAAATATACAAAAGTATTATTATTTAAGCAAATTCAACGTTAAAACTACTTTTATTGTTTATTTATCCTTTTGTGGCAGACAAGTTGACCTTTACCATTTTATATACTATGCACTAAATGATTTTATAACATTTTAAACACCTCAATTAAATTATACGAATTACTTTTATTAAAAGAAAACATAGCGAAGTTCTTCTTAGTTTCTTATAATTTCTTTTGAAACATTATAATTGTCAAAAGTTTTATATATGTAAATGATTAGTTTTTATAGTATATTTTTTAGTTTAAATAATCAATCGACCTATTTTGAAATTTATTTAAAATTCTGTTTCACTACAATTTATTTCGATTATACTCGTATACTTAAAGCATGTATTATAGTGTTTGATATATTTTATTTATATTTGTCAATAAATAACCCTAAGATGTATTTTATTATAATACAGTTAACTTACGTAAAGTAATTCCTTGCATATTGTGGATAGGGAAAGAATGCACTTACCTAAAACAGAAAAAAATATACAGGTTACTATATATTATTATGATACGAACATTTTTGTTTACAGGTTGTCCCATTAATGTGGGGGAAATGGCTGAATCATACAAGGTATGAAATATTATTGAAAGGCAAACATCTTATAAATGAGCTGATTTTTTAAATGGAATTTTCAAAATATTTAATTTTAATTTTTACGCTGTTTTTTTTACACTTCTTGTCAATCAATGATTACCATAATAACTGAAACAATGTGTTATATTAAGAAAATATTGAAAATTTTATTTATATTTAATATACAGGGTGAGTTTTTTTCGATGTTCTCTATGGGGATTTCGGAAACTATAAGAGATAGAGAAACGGTTAAATGGGGAAAGAAGTGTAGACTTACGAGACGAATAAAATTCCACTTTCAAAGTTTTCAAAAAAGTCAAGGGTAACTAGATATTTTGAAAAAAGTACAAAGTGTCAATTTTTTCAAATCAATATATCTCGGTTATTATAACAGATAGAAAAAAACTATAAAGGACAAAGTTTTAGATAATTTTATGCAGATTAATAAAAAAATATTCAGAAAATTTTTATCGCCATTATTTTCCGAGATATAACGCAAACTTTAATCCAATATGACATACGACATAGTTATTTCTAAAAATAAGTGAGTTCTAGTCATTTTTAATTTTATTATAAATAAAAAATGGCTAGCCATGAAAAAGATGAAAGTAAAACAATTGCAGTTGTTTATAATAATAGCAATATTGTAATTATTTGTTCTACAAAGTTAAATAAAAATGAAAAACCAGCATAAGAATAATAATTTTGTAATTATCAAATGGCCTTCTGTATGTGGTATAAACCAAATTGTCAAGATAATAATACGTTTCTTACAAAAATATTATGAACAGATGAATCGCGATTCACTAACTGTGGTATTTTTAATCGTCATAATGAACATAGATGAACTTAAGAGAATCCACGAGAAGTTTCACAGAGAAAACTACAAATTAAATTTGGGTTTAATCCATGGTGTATTTGGATTAATAATTCTCAATCCATATATTTTTGAAAGCTCACTAAGTGAAACTGATTACTTTCATTTTATTCAGAAAACATTTGAAGATACGCTCGATTGTTTAAATTTATCATTACAAGCAAGATTAAAATGGTTCCAATATGACGGTGCTGCACCTAATAACATGTTGGCTTTACAAATTATTTAAATGATGCTTTTGCTAACTATAAGTGGGAAGAAATAAACCAATCCCAGGGCCACCTAGATCTCCCGATCTGCGCCTTTTAGAACTTTTTCTGTAGCGTTATGTAAAAAACAATGTATATGAAAAATCATATCAATCTGTGGAGGATCATAAACTAGTTGTTATTGAAACATTTAATTCAATTTACATGAGAATAGTCAAAAAGCCATAAATTAAATTTAAAAGAGATATAATTTATGTCATAATAGTATTAATAGTGGACTATTTGACCATATTTTTTTATATTAAAATTTTTCTCCCATTGATATATTGATAATTACAGAATTACCTTATGCGGTTGTTTCATTTTGATTTATCTCTGTAAAACTAATAATTACAATATTGCTAATATTATAAACAACTGCAATTGTTTTACTTTCATCTTTTTCATGGCTACCCATTTTTTATTTATAATAAAATTTAAAATGACTATAACTCACTCATTTTTAGAAATAACTATGTCATATGCCATATTGGATTAAAGAGAAAAAAATTACCTACTGAATGAGGTTACAGCCAACTATGGTTTCCATTTAAAAAAATGTAAGTTTGCGTTATATCTCGGAAATTAATGGCGATAAAAATTTTCTGATTATTTTTTATTAATCTGCATAAAATTATCTAAAACTGTGTCCTTTACAGTTTTTTTCTATCTGTTATAATAACCGAGATATATTGATTTGAAAAAATTGATACTTTTTACTTTTTTCAAAATATCTAGTTACCCTTGACTTTTTTGAAAACTTTGAAAGTGGAATTTTATTCGTCTCATAAATCTACACTTCTTTCCCCATTTCACCGTTTCTCTATCTCTTATAGTTTCTGAGATCCCCATAGAGAACATCGAAAAAAAGTCACCCTGTATTTTAGATTGAATAAAGCGTTCAATTATTATAAATAAAATAAATAATGTGTTTTGGACATTTGAAAACTAATAAGCGTAAATTTTTGGATATAAATAAGTTATGTTAAATCATTTTTATTTTAACCCCAGGACTTCAGCCATTTCCTCACATTAATAAGACAAGCTGTGTATATTCATTATTATATGATGGTTTTTATCAAAATATAATCAAACTTTTTACATTTACGTAGAAATTAATAACTTTAATAAATTGCTAATTCTTGTTTCTCATTATAGTAACTTATAACAACAGCCCTAATTGCTGATTTTGTAAATACTTTGTTCACTGAACCCTTGATGAAACGAAAATAGAATATTATCTGATTTTGAAATAAGACACTTGTTTGGTTTCATATTCGTGTATTCAGTTTCCTGACACGTGTTTCGGTCAATGACGACCATTCTCAAAGGAATTACAAAATTAACTTAAGTTAAGACTAAAACACGTTTTGTGTGTAATGACGCAGCGTTGTTATGGAGATTTCCATCTCCATAACAACGCTGTGTCATACTTAGCTTTGACAGGTAACTTGATGGCCAACTATTTTTGTAGAATTTATAAAAAACGTGATTTTTAAAGTTCGATATCATCATCATTTTTAAAATGGTCAAAAGTTAAGAAGTTACTGACTGAAATTAAGATAAATTATTTTGTTTTTTTTTGATAGAAGTAATTACATCTAAACAATTGTTGTCTTAATAGTTCTACTATTTAATATTAAAACTTGATCAATTTCGACAACATTTAAAACGGCGAACTGACGTAGTTTAAATCGAAAATCCAAGAGCCTTCATTTTAGGAGAGACGCTGTTCAACATTAAATCAAGGTATTGCATTCAGAACTAACCTTTAAATTATATTCTTTAAATTTATCATCTTTGATGATTTTGTTCTCGAAAATATTTCTAAAGTTAATCACCTTTAAAAATAATCTAAATTCTAGATTCAATTTTTTTTTGCATTGAGTTTTATATAACAAGCGCTCCTTTGCCAATATCCCAACTATAGTCCGTTTATAAATAACAAATCCACAATAATTGTAAAATCAGAATTTGTTCTCAGAAGACCGACCGAAATTCACACCCCTAAAGCCAACAGATGATATTAAATCTTATGTTCATAATCTCGCCAAAGATTCAGTAGAGTACAGTATATTAATAGAATGACGCTTTTTTAAAAAAATAGTCAAATCCGAAACTTTTTAAAAAATATCAAAGTTTTGTTCTCGGGGTTTGGGTTTGAGAAATTAAAAATTGTTAATTAGAACCCCATATTTCCTAGGTTCTATTTTCGGTCTCATTCAAAACTGATAACTCCATTAGACCAGTGGCCTTATATATTAATAGTGTACAGCAATAAAACAATAAATTCTTCAAGAAATACAATAAATTTATTCAAAAATATTATATGAAAATATCACTTCCTTTAAGGTAATCCCAATAAATTTAAAGCTTGCATCCTTTGGCGTTAGAAGCATATAATGGGTTTTCCAATAAGAAGTTTTATTTATTATCATTATTATTATTATGATGCTTTAGATTACCTGTTAACAAAATATATTAATAAACACATTCATAAAAAAATACACTAAATTTTGAGCACAGGAATCACAGGCGGACTTCATTCTTCAGAATGTTCTTCCAGACCCTGATGGAATGTTCTATTTATTCCAGAATTTCTTCGGATTCTTTCTTAGGAATGACTACGTATTTTTTTCTAATTTACGAGCTGTCTGTAAGGATACTATAGTTAAGGACCGCTTAAATTATATCGAGGACGTTGAGAGGAGTATACCTTATGACAACATATTTTGGAAATATTGTAAATCTAAAAATAGCAGTGGCAGAGGTCTTCCATCCAGTATGATGTACGGAACCCTTGTCGCAAACTCGGATTCAGGTATAGCGGATCTATTTACTGATTATTTTCAAAATTCATATTCTCATCATAGTACAATTGGTCCTGAAGGTATTAATTCTAGTGATATAATATTCAATACTTTACAATTTAGTGAGACAGATGTTTTAGAATGCCTACCTGAAATTAGAAACGGTGCTATACCTGGTCCTGATGGAATACCGCCTGATTTAATAAGAGCATGTGCATCTGCTTTGTTTTTACCTCTTACTAAATTATTTAACCGTTTACTCAGAAATGGATTATTCCCATCTCTTTGGAAGCGTTGCTACACTGTCCCGGTTTTTAAATCAGGATTAAAGAAATTTGTAAACAATTACAGAGCAATAGTTATTCAATCATGTTTTCCTAAATTGTTAGATAAGTTGGTTGCGTAGTTTATGTTAAAAAATTTTAAGCCACTGATATGTGAGCAACAACATGGTTTTCTTCCATCACGATCTACAGCTTCCAACTTGTTTATATATTCAAATTTTATTACCGATGCAATGGAGGAAGAGACAGTGGTAGACTCAATCTATACCGATTTTAGTAAAGCGTACGACAAAGTTAGTGAGTGCATACTTTTATACAAACTCCGTATGTATGGTGTAGCTGGGTACATGATTGAATGGCTTCAATCTTTCATAAGTTGTAGACATCATGTGGTGAAAATAAACGATGCAATTTCCAAATCTGTAATGAACGCAACTTCCGGTGTGCCTCAAGGGTCTCACCTTGGGCCATTGTTATTTCTCATCTTTATTAATGATATTGGTAAAGAAATTCAATCAAATTTCTTACTCTATGCAGATGATATGAAGTTGTATCGCAAAATCATCACCAGTGAGGATTGTCGCATCCTGCAACATGATCTGGATCAACTTATTTTATGGTGCTACAATAATGACTTGCATTTAAACATTACTAAATGCAAAAACATACGGTTTTCTAAAAAACAAGGACTATTTTCTAGATAGCAATCCTTTAGAGAGGGTTTATATAATTAATGATTTAGGCGTTATATTCGAAACCAAACTTAAATTTAATGAACACTTAAATTTAATAACAGCAATAAGCTTTACAAACAATAGGGTTTTTACAGTGTATTAGTATACATTTTAAATCTATCCGCACTTTGTTAATATTACACTCCGCATTAGCCAGACTACTGTTGCATTATTTGGTCGCCACACACAGTGTCACATTGATAGATTGGAACGTGTACAAAGTAAAATGGTAAAACTCATCTGCTACCAATCTAACCTTTTGTTTGATAATAACTATAATATGTTTCTTAATTATCTTGGTTTTCTGCCTCTTGAAAAACGAAGAATTTATTTCTCGTTATGTTTTGTATATCGCATACTGAATGGATTGGTATTTTGCCCACGTATACTCTGTCATCGTTTGCTCTCAACGTCCCATTTCGTTCAACTAGGCAGCAAAAACTACTTGCCGAAGAACACCACATGACTCAGTATGGCTATAATAGCCCTAAAAATACACTAATAAGAAATGTTAATTCAGTTAGCGAGTTAATAGAATTTTTTGGTGTCTCAATAAATAAATTTAAAAGAATTTGTTTAAGATCTATTGATTTCTGCTGAGGTTTCTTTATTTTATATACTTTTTGGTTTTGGTTTATGTATAGTTTATTGTATAGTATTGGTATTAGATTGTATATATATTTTGTTATATGTATATTATATATGTATTATTTAATGGTCTGCCGTAATAAAGAATTATTATTATTATTATTAACTAGTTTTACTATTACTGGCTGAGAAGGTGCTTCACGGCGACTCAAAAGTGCTTTAGTTTGGCGAACTGTGACTGCAAAATTTTCACCATTTGTGAATTTTAACAATTTCAATGCGTTGTTGAAGCGTGTATCGTTACATTTTTACTAATGGCTTAGTTTTTACTTGTCAAATGTCAAAAGATGGCAGCCGCAGATAGCGGGCTATTCAAAATGAAACCTCTTATTAGAATATTTTTTTCAATTTATTAATACATTATATCAATAAATAATCTAATAATCTACCTATGAGATTTCTATTAAGTCCACATTAAACAGATTTATTATCATTAGATATCATTAGATATCACAACGACCTAATAAATTATTTATTTATTTACTTTACAAGATCTATTAAATACACATAAATAAAGTTAATGTGCTATCATTAATTAAATCTATTTTTAGATTTAATGAGCAATATGCATTATAAAATTAAATTCACTCTCGAAAAGAACAAAAATAACTTTTTGCATTTAACCATAAATAAATAACCATAAGTCATAAAGATAACCAAACTGAATTTAATATATATATTCAAAGCCAATCAACGTAAACTCAACAATCCCCTTTTCGAGGTTTCTTCATTCCTCTAACTACTAACAGAAGAGCCACTGAATTAAATCAAATAATTTCAACTGCATTTGACAGTGGTTTACCAATCAACCTTATAAAAAATTGAATGTACAAATAAATCTTTAAGCCACAACGATATATTTTATCCAGAAACACCCAATTTAAATAAATCTCTTATTTTACTCATATATTTTGGAAAAATTAGCGAACAAATTGCAACTATTTTTCGAAAACATAAGCAAAAAGTAGTCCTAGAGAGAGATTATTAAACATATTATTCAATGCAAAAGACATAATCGATCACATTAAAACAATTCAGTGTGTATGAGAACCGTTGTTCAGATACAATGGCGTATATAAATCGAACAGGACATAGTGTATCAACTCTATTTTCAGTACAGTTTTGTCTGACTAAAAAAACAGCTCCTATTAAATTCATTGTCCGGAATACAAACAAGAATTAAATTAAATATTTAATAATCTTAAAATCAAGGGCACCAAACATAATATTCGGGTCAATGGAAATTTTTAAATAAATCTCCTTAACGAACAAACCGTATTAACCCCTTCGCCACTCTTTAATCTAGAGCAGTCTTTCCGAAATAATTTGCAAACAACCAGGGAAACGTATATTTCCTCATCCCAAAATAGTTCAAATTATAATTTATATGATAATAACTATAAAACGTCAAATCTCAAGTCGTGTTGTCTTCTTTATATTTATACTGTCTTTCTAAGTTATAGTTATTATATTTATATTATATTTATTTGTGGTTAAATCA
Source organism: Ontholestes murinus (assembly GCA_963969525.1). Taxonomy (NCBI): domain Eukaryota; kingdom Metazoa; phylum Arthropoda; class Insecta; order Coleoptera; family Staphylinidae; genus Ontholestes; species Ontholestes murinus. Next base: position 49,084,054 of record OZ018390.1, on the reverse strand, counting down.
TAAGGAATATTTCAACTCAGTGCAGGTATGGTATAATTCTGTTCAATTTCTTGTTTTAGCTAAAAAAAAAAATGAATTAAAATTTGGTTTTAATTAAAGATCTATCATTTTTTATCTATATTTGTCATTTGAAAAACTACTTATATGGCTAATATGGCGACGGATATTGAATTATACAATTTGCTTCACTACCGAACGAAATTTACATTATCGAATTCTCCAAAAATCAAAATTAATTTTTGTGACAGTTTCTTTTTTATTATTTATTTTTGTTGTTATAAGTTCCTATAAGGCTATGCTGATCTAGAAATCGAAACCTACTTATGGTAATGGCTTAAAAAATAGCTACACATGCACAAATTTATTTCATTTTCGAATATTTCTACTCATTTTATCATTTTATGTAAATTCAAATTATTTTTATTCAAAATAAACCAATAAAAATTATTTTTGTTATTAACAATATGCTGTGATAATTGTATATTTTTGAAAATGGTCTTTTTTATGGTATAATATATATTTGAATATAAATTTTGTTTTTTTGCACTACTTAATGATTTGTTCTGTAACCGGGCATTAGTCTGTTGAGCAATAAATTATTATTATTAATATTATTTGTCATACTCAAATTAGTTAGGTATAATTCTATCTCTCTTTTAGTATTAGTCTTGTAAATATGTAAGTTTCTTCTTTTTAAATAATAATTAATTAATCTACAATGATTTAAAGGAATTTGAATAGTTTGATACTTAAAATATTTTTTATTCGAGCGTATTGTAGTACTAAATTTAAAATCCCATAATATCCAAAAATAGTGAACAAGGTTTCTAAGTGAGTGGGGTACTTAGATGACATTTTATCATTAAAATATAAGAATTCTGGTGGAAAGTAGACCATGCTTTCCAATAAGACGCAATGTAGAGAACTATATTGTTCTAAAATTAGAATTATAACCCAATATAATCTAATAAATATGTATTGTAGAAAATTAACTAATAATTAGAAAAACATGAAAACATTTCGTAAATCTACAACAAATGAGTCGTAGTTGTTTCAATAAGTAATTTGTTTTTGTAGTCTTAATAAGACTCATTAGTTGTTGATTTACTAAATGTTTTTGTGTTTTTAGAATACAAATTATTTTATATAAATATGAAATTTTATCTTTCAACTAGGTTTATAACAAAAATTTAATCATAAAATGTATTAAAATCCTTTAGTTCGTTGTAGAAAATTAAATAATAAATTTAAAAATTTTCGTATTTTTAAATTTATTAAAAAATTTAATCAATGATTTGGTCTATTAAATAAGAATTATTGCAACTCTATGTGAAATATAGAGTTTCAATAATGCTTATTTAATAGACCAAATCATTGATTTCACAAATGATTATACTCCATTTTTATTTAACCTGTACAAAGTATACTCGAGGCCGTCTTATGCTTCCCGAAATTTTCTTTAGAAAAACAAAGTATTATATAGAGTTTTAAATAAAAGTTATAGATTTTGTTCATGGGCGTATAGAACAACTTTTATTATAACTAAATTTAGAAATATGGCGTAAAATGATCAAAGACATTATTATAATTATTTTAATATTCGTAAAGAATGCTCAATCAAAGCCACGCTGCCTTTTTCTTCAAGACATTTTAGAAAACATAGAAATAAATAAAAAAATTAATGAACTCTCCAACTCACAGTTATTAAACCTAATATAAATTTTAGAAAAAGTTTAAACAAAGAAAGAAGATAAATACAAAGTGGGACAAAAGTCCCGCTACCATTTTGATTGCCTATAACTTTGCTCAAAGAAAAGGTAAGTAAGTTTGGTTTTCATAAAAAGTTTATTTGATCTTTACATTTTTTTTTTCGTTATGATTGGAAAATTATATCAGCTAAATGGTGACCGAGATTCGCTATGCAACTTTCGGCTCTTTTTAGGGCATTTCATTAAAAATGTCCTAAAAAGAGCAATCAACATATCGGGCTGAATTTCTTCAAATTCGTGACGGATATTGTCTTTAAGATGTTTGGGGCTCATTCACATAAACTTTTGATTTTAAAAAAGAGGAAAAGCCTGCTGATGTTAAATCCGGAGATCTGGCTGGCCATTCTAAATCTCCACCTCGCGAAATTAGTCTTTGTGGAAAAACGTCATTCAATAATTGAATTGTTAAACGAGCTGTGTGTGCTGTGGGCCCATCTTGCTGAAACCACATGTCCTCTAGTCCTTGCTCTTTCATTTCAGGCACAAGAAAATTTCGAATCATATCTTGGTACCGTTCAGCATTAACAGTAACTCCAACAATTTTAGTGGATGCAATGATGTTTCATGAATTAAATCAATCCTAAAATCAAGACAAAACCAGACAATTTCAGTATTTGCACGGTCTACATATGGGCACGGCGGAGCGGCTGTTTTGGTGGCAGATAAATATGTTGCTAATAACAACCTGATATTATTAATCTCTCTAGAGAAATGATTATTGAATTGGCATGGGCCGAATGCATTATTAACAAATATCAAAAAATCATATTCTTATGTGTATATAGGCAGCCTGACGGACTAATGACTGACTTTTTATGTATCCTCGAACAAGTACTTTATAAACTCATAATAATAGAAAACTCTGAAATTATAATTGGAGGTGACTTTAACATAGACCTACAAAAAATCTCGGAAAATAAAACTACCAATTTCCTTAACTTAATAAACAGTTACAACCTAGAGATAAGTGAAAAACACCTACACGAGTTACTAGTGGGAGTAGCACCTGCATTGATAACTTAATTACTAATATAAACTATAGTGATGCACGTGTGATTGATACTGGTATCTCTGACCATAAAGGGCAATTATTGGAATTCGGCTGCAGGTTGGAGAAAAATATGAAAATAATCAGAAATAGACAAATAAACGAAGTTAACCTGAACAAACTAAATGAAATACTTCATTCTTTAAGTTGAGATGGAACTCATGGGACAACGGATGCAGAAACATCGTTTAAAGAATTTTACACAAAACTTTTATGTGCTTTTAATGAATGTTGTCCATTTAGAACAGCAATACGAAACAATATCAAGCCAATAATACCCTGGTACACAATTCATTTAAAGCAATTAAAAGATAACTTACAATTCTATTACGAAATACATAAATTTAATGGTAGTGAACTAGGACATACTATGTATAAGAAACTGAAAAAGAATACAAAGTTGCAGTTCAGACGGAAATAATACTAATAAAATTAAAAATGCACCTAGCACATCCAAAGAATTGTGGAGAATACTTAAACAAAAAAAGAATACGAATATTTCCAAAAATAAATGTGTAAATTTATCAGAGATGAACATAATACACAAATTGATGACCCGCAAAAAATTGTCAATACTATAAACAACTATATTAGCACTATTGGCGATAAAATAATGATATCAATTAATACACTAATACGCGCAATAACTTGAGATCAATTTTTCTCTATCCTGCGACCGAAGTGGAAATTGATACAATCATACATGAAATGAAATGCACCACCTCGGAAGACCATGACGGCTTATCAATGTATGTTATCAAGTACCTAAAATCTGCTATTGTAAAACAACTTGTAGTGTTAATTAATCAGTCATTGACGCAGGGAGTTTATCCGTCTTCACTCAAAATGGGAAAAATAGTTCCAATCCCCAAAAAATATGATGCACATTTATTATCCGAATTTAGACCTACTACTATTTAGCCAATTATTTCCAAAATATATGAACGTTGTATCTAAGACCGAATAATTAAATATTTAGAACATCACAATACCTTATGTCATCAGCAATATGGTTTTAGAAAGAGGTTAACAACAACACATGCCATGCATAACTTCATCCGTTTTATACTCAATAATCTTGACGACAACATTGATCTAACAAAAGCGTTTGATAGTGTTCCGCACGATATGCTACTAAATAAACTACTAGCTAGGAATAGGAGGCAACTGTCATCGTCTTCTAAGATCGTACCTACACGACAGAAAACACGTGACATCCATGTATTTTAATAAGATTCCGCATACATCCACAGTTGCCTCTCCAAAGGCCGGTGTACCACAGGGAAGCGTATTAGGCCCTTTACTCTACCTTTTGTTCGTCAATGACATGCCACTTAAGATCAATGCGCACATTACAATGTTTGCGGACGATACAACGATTAACATGCAAAACTGCTCCCTAGAAGAACTTAATATAGCAACGAACAACATGCTTGTAGAACTGGACACTTGGCTAACCATCAATAACTTATCAGCTAACGTATCGAAAACTCACATCGTCCACTACAGAGCACCACTAGGACTAACAAACGTACATATGAAATGTGAACGTATACAGGAAACCAGCCAAGTCTTCCTCGGAGTCACCATACTAAATGACTTAAGGTCGGACACCCACATACAACATGTATGTTCCAAAATAGCCAAATACTCCAATTTAATTTATGCAACGCGTGAGGACATACATGAAGAAGCAGCGAGAATTGTTTACATGTCATATAGCCAGCCATAAATGTCATATGGCATAATTTTCTGGGGATGCACAACGTCTAACAATTTCCAAAAACTATTTGTAGTCCAAAAAAAGATTAATAAGAGCCATTGGGAATGTTAATCCTAATACCAGTTACCGGAATATATTCAAAAGGCTAAATGCCTTTGGCCAGTCTATACATATATGAGACAGTAAAATTTGTTAAAAACAACCTAACACTCTTTGAAGGCAGCATGAACACAATATACGTTCAAAGACCGTAAGACTCCCGAAACATAGTCACAGTTTTTATCACAAGTCTTGTGTAGTATAATCTGTAAAACTGTATAATGCTTTACCAAGTTCCTCGAAGCAACTACTGAAGAAACAATTTCAAAAAGAAACTAAGCAGCTCCTACTACAGCACTGTTTCTATACCATCGATGAATATATCAAACTATTTAATTCAATATAAAGATGCAATTTGTTACTATTGCTTTGTACCATTACTTTAAATAATGTATGTTTATTTTTAATTATTTGTGTTTTTCTATTATATAACTATTTTATCTGTGTTTCCTATTTTTAATAATTTTTAATCGTCATACTATTTTTAATCATTTAGACATAAGTTAATTTTATGTGATAGGTATTTTAAAGTGTTTAAATCTTCATAAAGGCATTATTATACTCCTGTGCAATGGAAGTGACTGGTCTGCTATCATCGTTTGGGCTAGGTGAAATAGTTACTCACATTAAAATTGTGGTATTTATGAAAACATTTCAGAGATTGAAATAAATGCTTGTCCGATTGATTGTGGCTCTTAGACCATAGTGGCATTCATGTGAAGATCTCTATAATTGAGAAAACTAGCAATATAAATATCATACGTATAATTCGACCCATAACAGAGGAAAGTAAGTTATACCAGAAGCTAGTTAATACAGATTTTTCATTTACTATATCGAAAAAGCAATATCCTAATTTCACGTTTGATAAATTCATGAATATTCTTAAACTAATGATATAACATGGTACAACAATGACCTTAGGAAAATGCAGCAAACACATACATTTTTAAAGGAACTCAGTTATTTTATTAATATTCTATTTAAGAAAACATATAGAGTTGCTCTCCAAGATGCTAAACTGAGAGCAAATGAAAATTTTGTTATTCAATCTGCCAATAAAGTTAAGGCTACGTAGTCTTTAATTAAAAATAAAAGGATAAACTGTGACAGAATTTAATACATTTTTTACTACCATAGATACAAAGATTATGTCAAATATACCAAATGTTGCGATCGATCCCCTCATCTTAATGTCTATTAACCTAATTATCAATACCAGGTATTATTCATTCACAGAAGTGAGTGAAGTTCAAGTCCGTGATATAAACTGGTAATTTTTTAAGAAAGGATGTTAAAGAAGATTTTTGGGTTAGGAAATGATGAATGTTAGTGGTAATTGACCCCGGTCGTGTAGCCATTTTAGCCAGCTTTGAAATCATTGTAATGAGAGACAAACATTCATGGATCCGGGATTCGAACTCAGGCACTAAATACTGGCATTAAAATGCTCAGACGCTCGAGATCAATCAATGGAATAACAAGTCGTATCCTAAAATAGGTTAAAGATGTGATCATTATACCAATTATTATTAATAATAATAAATTGTTTTTATTAGCAAAAATAAATGCTGTTACAAAATAATACTTAACAGGGTAGGCTAAGTTCAGGTAGTTGATAGCAAACTACTACTGCTCTTCCATTTAACCAACATTAAAATTAAACTAAAAAGAAAATTAAAACTACATGGCGTGACGTAAGAAAACAAAACACTATTATATAGTGGAGTCTAAAAAAGCTCTATAACTTTTACATAGATAGTATCATTTAAGAGAGGAAACTACTTGGTTAATTAACTTTTGTATAAGAAATAACATATTTCCTGATTGCCCGAAGATTGCAAATGTCACACCGTTACATAAAACAGGATCTTATAATGATACTAACAATTATCGGCCCATTTCTTTATTGCCAATAATATCTAAAATATCGAAAAAATTGTTTTTAATCAACATAAGAAATAATAAGTTGTTACTAAAAGGTTAATATTGTGCAGCATTACTATTTGATCTCAGCAAGGCATTCGGCTGTGTCCCTGGGGATGTTCTACTTCGGAAATTATATTGTTGAATTTAACATATTCTGAACAAGCTAATATTTCATATGAAGTTCCACAAGGCTTAATTCTTGGACAACTTATCTTTCTAATTTACATAAATGATCTATCTGCTCATATACTGCTCGGATACAATTAAAGGTGCTCAAGAGTATCTAGTTGGTTCAGTGCTAACCGACTTTCTTTAAATACATCTCAGTATGACGTTACCTGCATAAGTACTCCACTCTAATTGGTGTATTATGGATATTTTGAATCTCATGCATTTTGTTTTGGGGACACTACAGTGCAGCTCTGGATATTTTCAAATTGTAACGGAGAGCAGATGGAATAATAGCAGGTAATGGCTATAGGGATGAATTTCGTGAACAATTTATTAAACTTTAAATTTTAACAATTCCTAGCTTATTTATATTCTCTACTATATGTACATAAAAATAATAATAAATATTTGTAAACTGTCTGTACCTTAATTAGAAGGTTAAGCACTTGGCTTTGTTTCACTATTTTTATATTTCTCCGACTAGTTTCGAGGTTGGCCATTCGGTCGATTACTATATATTTTAAAATATTTATCAAATAATTATAAATATTTTCCGAAAATAGTTGTAATTCAAACCTGCAATAATAAATGATTAATAGAAACTGAATACTTTTGTCGTCTTAACCAACTGCACAAATTATTTCAATATGAGAAATATTACTGTTTTAATTTATCGACATATACATTTTTTTATTCCTTTTCTATACCTTCGCATTTCGTTTTTCAATATAATATTTTAGTATAGAAATAATAATGATCTCGTGTGTTATTATACTGTATAATAAACTAAACTAAAATCTAAATTATTTTCAAGAAATTAATATAATTATAATTAAAGAAAGGCATTAAATTTACTTAAATAAAACTTAGACAATACAATTTATGAAAAAAATAGATGCACGAATGAACAGTCTGGAATTTTTTAAAGAAAATCTTAATCATCGATTAATTGATGAAATACGGGGCAGTGTTACACTGGCCTATATTTTATCGGCACCAAATATAATTAAAATCTAAAGTTCACTTCTAAAGAGCAAGTGGTGATAACGCTTCTACGTAATAATTAAATGTATTTGTATGGAAATTATAAACATTTTTTTAACTGGCCTTGACGATGTGTAAATAATGTGTATGCAAATATTTTTTTAGCGATATAATTATTACTAATTAGTTTTTTATATTTTTCTGTTAGTCGTTCTTTTATCATTTATTCATTTGCCATTGAGTTAAAATACAACGTTAACTAAATTACAGATAAGAACATTTATAAACTTCCTCAAATTATAGAGCAAACAAGTAGAAATGTAAAGGTTTTTACATGTTAACATTAACATTCTATGTTAGCATAAAAGTACTAAGTCTTACTATTTATACTAGTTTCTTATTTAGCTGCTATATATTATCTTAAGTAGGCTTAAATTAATATCAATTTATGAAAATTTAATAATAATTTTCTTCATATCGTTTTTTTTTGCATAGGCGATGATCATTCAGACACTAATGATGATAATCATATCGTTAATATTTAAATATGAGCCTTGGAAAAGTAATTTTCATTCCCTTAAAATTACTGTTCACATGCCAAAAAATATAATTGAGAATGTTTGAGAATTTAAAAGATACAAAGTACAATAAATAAAATCACATTTTTTAATTAAATGAAAGTAATATATTCAATACTTCTTGCGCTACATTCTTGATGGAACGAAATTTTCAAATTGGGTAAATTAAAGCACTTGTTATGTTCCATAATTTTATTTTCAGTTTCCTGACACGTGTCCTTTACGATCATTCTCAAAGTGTAAACTCGTAAAAGATCGAAACATGTGTCAGGAAACTGAAAATAAAATTATGGAACATAACAAGTGCTTTAATTTACCAAATAAAAGTAAGGATAAAACAAGGCAGAAAGCATAGCCTTTTGACGAACTAACTCACTAACACATCATTCATTATTTATTATTATTTAAATGTAAATATGTATAAAGTTTGTCAATAAAAATGTGTATTATTATTTAAAGAGAAATTATTTTTACAGGAAATTTAGGAGCAAATCATACTATCCTTTTATTTTCGTTTGCACGAATCATCTGCTTTAAATCATGTTCCTTTAAAATATTATTTGATGCGAGCCGTTATCATCCATCACGCAATATCAGCCCATGACCTTTGTTTATCTCTAAAATTAGGCTCCTTGGCCCTACCGAGGACAAAGTGCACAAAATGGAGAAATATAAATCTCCTCAAAACACGATGAAAATATGATGATATGGAAGACTGTAAATGTAAGTTTTCGTCGCACATTTAAGCAGCTTGAAGGATTTATAACATTAACAGTTTTATATTATTAATATCAAAATAAGGACAATATTACTGAAAATGGATATTTAACGCCTAAGTGCCTCAATAATCAATCAATTTTATATTATTTATATTAAGCAAAAATCAAGTCTGGATAGGAGTAATGACTGGTAAATTAGCTTGTTTACTATACAGACTATCATAATCACTCTTGAACATTACTATTACTAGGTATGTTAAAATTAAAAACAAAAGATATTTTATTTTTCTAATAAAAAAATGTAAAGATCGCGTGAGTATGTATTCTATTTTATTTCAAATAATTAGCGATTTTAAACAAATAAACTTCAGTTTAAAATGGACTTTTTAGATTTAATTCCAATATCTTATTAATTATTTAATTAGTTTTCGCAACATTTAGGTATATTTTATATTTATATTTAGTTTTTTAATTGAATTGTTTATATTTACCTTTTCTGATTTTTGTTAAAAGTAAATAATCACACTTCTTTTTTAAAGGTATATTTTCAAGATTTAGAATTTATTTAAGTATAAATGATTATTAAAGAAATAAATAAAGACAAAAATAAATTTCGTTTGAAACTATAAAGTTTAAATGAACTGTATTAATGGGACACACTGTAGAACGAACTGCATGTTTTACATAAATAATCTATAAATATGCAATGCAAAACAAATGAGTAAAACGTGAGAAGCATAATGAAATCGTACATCGGCAGAAAACTTAAACTGTACATTGCACTTTTTAACGCCGCGGGAATCTAATTCCGTAAAATTGGCAGAAATTAAAAACTGCAACGGTAATACTCCAGCGCTTCCAGATCTTACATGGTATTAAAGACTTTTAGATTTTATTTTCGTTTTCATGTCTCTTTTAAATTAACATGATTCCACAAAACTCCCCAATATATGACATTTTTAATATATATGTAAGTATAGTTTCTAATTTTCTTACTGCTGTATTGAATAATAAAACAAAATCCTAAGCAAATACAATAATTTTATAATAAAAATAAAGGTATGTAATAAAATTATAATAAAAAAAGTATAAAAAAGGTTTATAATTAAGATTATATTCATTTATATAGTGAAACAAATGAATAATAATAATAATAATAAATCATAAAACTTGATTAAAACATTAACAACACTTTCTTATTGTGAAGAAAGTGTTAGTGTTTTAATCAAGTTTTAATTATATCTTCACGTAACTCAACAACAAATTTCTATATAAAAATCATACCTTATAATTCATACGAAATGTTATTATTTAATACAACTAAATAAGAATACACACAATATTTCCTTAAAAATTGGTAATGTCTCCATCAGACTATCTGTCCTGTACTGCATATTTTCTTACTCTTTATAAACTATTTTTTATATTAAGATGTAATTTCATTAATATCCGAATTTTGACTTTTTTCTTATTATTAGTAGAAGATATACGAATTAAACCTTCGATTTCTCCATAATAAAAAAACGAAAAAGAAACAAAAAACACATTTTTTAGTAAACAGCATTAAATTATGTACATATTAAATATCTCAAAACTAAAGATTGTTAATTGAGAATATTATAAACAGTTATAGATAATCGACTGTTTATGTCAGTTGTAATATATGGTTTTTGCTTTATTTCTTTTGAGGAAATAGTAAATTATGCACATATACCTATGATAACTATCAAAAGTATATGTTACATATAACATAAGTATATGTGCGTTTTTTTAACTCTTGACAATGACCTTCAAAGGTCAAAATTATAGCCGAGTAAATACTTATTGTAATATACTGTAAACGTGTCTATATTTATATTAGACAATAAATTGTGGCATAAAACATTAGGGTGTCTCATTTTTACTAACTTAGATTTAACAACAGATATTTTTATTAAAATAATAATAACTTTATTCACGATAAAGAAACAATAAAATAACTAAATAACAACACTAAATTACAAAATATTAATTATTACACAATACATAGAGTGAGAATCAACAATCAAACAAAAATTATATTCATAAGATCAAAGTAGCATTAAATAGAAACATTATATAGTGCTGGGACAATATTTAAGATGACGTTTAAACTTTCTATAAGAGGTGCAATACAACGTACAATATGGAGACACACAAACCATATTATATAACCTAACCATTCTGCAAAAAAGTACTATTTCTACGAAAATTAGATTTATTAAAAGAGTCCTTAAAATTAAACTGCTTCTTATCTTGAAAGGTATATTAAAATTTAAACATCCAAGAAATTCACTACAATTTATAAGACCATTTACTAATTTAAAAACTATACACATATCTGCATGTATTCTCATATCAGGATGGTAGTTTTAGAGAAGAAAGCATACTGCTGCGACTATATTCAATTCGACTAATACCACTTTTAAAAGAAATTGACATTAAAAATGTACACGTTCTATCTGGTAAAACTTATTATTGTATGCAGGGAACACCAAATACAAGAAACATATTCAACTTGAGGACTTACAAAGGATGTATGTAGTATTTTTTCGTGTATGAATCGAAAGTTTCTACCAAATCGATTAATGAAGCCAAGCGCCTGTAAAGCTTTCGTGTAAATACAGTTATTACAGAAGGAAAAATTGGAGTCAAACAATCCACCTAGATTTGTTTAACAGATGGTTATAAATGACCATCGATTGTATATATACTTTCAGACATGCCACTCCTTCTAAAAGAGATTGACATGTATTTGTTAAATTAAATAAACATTGTTATCCGAACACCATTTAAAAATATTGTCTAAATCACATTGCAAGTACGCTGCAAACAATAAAAAATCAGCAATACTTAACATATGTACTAATATCATTAATAATAAAAATAATACTGGGGCACAATGTGACCCTTGTGAACACCAGAAAACATCGATATTGGTTTAGAGATGAAATTGTTAATATTTACAAATTGTTGAAAAAACTAGGGATCCATTACGTTATACAGCCACCAAAGACCATCGTACGTAATTTGTTCACTAAAATACTATGAGAGACATGATCGAAAGCTTTGGAGAAATCTGTATACACTGCATCCACTTAGCCATTTTTTCTCGAGAGTATTAATACTGATTGATAAACAAGCAAGTTGGAAAAAGTATATCTTCCATCGTAAAAACAGTGTTGCTCGTTACAGATAATGCTTTTACGTGAAAACATTAATTGATCTGCAATAAGTTTATCAAATAATTTTGGAAAAATGGATTGAATTAAAATCGTTCTATAGTCTTCGATGTTACTTCTAGTATCATTTTTAAGCATGGGTTGAATAAAACTAGTTTTCCAGACTAAGGGAAATTCACTTTTTTGCAGAGAGACGTTAAACATTTTGTTTAAAGGTATAAGGTCCAGGATTGAGGGAATTAGGTAAAGAGTTTATTGCTTCAAAGGTGTCGGCACTATCAATTTTAAAATTACATAGATTAACTGTGTTAGGGTCCGGAATTGGTTTATTTGATTGGATATCATCATTAATAACGCTTTAAAATTTTTTAGTAAATAAAATAACACAGATTTTCCCCAGAATTGTAAGATAAACCTTTATTGTAAATGGTCTTAGTAAGGCCTAATGTTTTTCTCAACTTATTTACATCATTTCAGAAAGAATTAGTATTGGTGCAAATGAAAAATTACCACTATATTTGTATTGAATATGAGCATTCTTTTTAATTTAATTAATTTTATTAGTCGAGAATTAAACCATTTTGGATACGACGATGACTTCACAATTTTAATTGGTACAAACATTTCTATGGCATACATAGATACATGATAGAATTTATCCACAATAACATAATATCATCATGCTCAAGATATTCCTGCTATAATATATTGCATAAAAATGCATTAGTACTAGTATAATCAGCAGCTTTAAAATTATAAACAATATTTCTATAATATAATGAATCTTGGTAATCGCTGGTATTAACGGATAACGTATAAGGCACGTGGTCAAAACTGTATTTAAAGAATCTGAATTTAGATATGGTAGTGTTAGATATATTAAAAATAACAAAATAAAGATATACGCCACGATTATTTGGAACATGGAACTTGTCAAAGGTTCGGAAACTCGAATAATTCCGCTAAAATTTGAGCGTATGTACATTATTAGCAAATGATAAAATACTCTTACAATCATAACTCCACAGTGCTCGAGGTAAATTGAGGTCACCACAAAAAATAATAATCGATATAAAACGATGAATCAAATTCTGGAGGAAAATAAACCGATGATAATATTAAGTATTTACCCACTTTAATAAATAAATTCTCAAGATTGGGTTGTACATTCACAATACTGGAGCGGACCGCAATTAAAACACCACCACCTCGTGACTTAATATTATCAAATCGTTGGCGCCTATATACAGTAAAATCACGAAGACCAAGTTCATTATCAGATACTAACAAATACATCTTTCATTCCACTCACTTACTTTGGAAAAACCAGAGAACAGATTGCTAATATTTTTCAAAAAGAGAATCATCGGGTAGCGTTTAAACCTCCTGGAAAATTATCAAACATGCTATTCAATGCAAAAGATAAAGTCGATCCTCTTAAAAAATCTGGTGTGTATGAGATTCGTTGTTAAGAATGCAGTAGTGTGTATGTAGATTAAACAGAACGAAGTGTATCAACTCGTTTTTCCGAACATTATCGTGCTTTTCGTCTTAATCAAAACACTAGCTCTTTTTCAAATCATTGTTTAGAATGCAAACACCAATTTCCGTATATAAATAATCTAAAAATCTTGCATAATGAGCCGACCGAACTAATCTTTTCGCCACTTTTTAATCTGGTACTGTTCTTCCGAGATAATCCGCCAACAACTAGCGCCAGGTATATTACCTCACCCCAAAATAGTTAGTATAAAATCAAGATTTCATCAATTTACAATTCACTTGATAATAAAGATAAAACGTCGAAACTAGAGTCGTGCTGTGTTGTTTAGATTTATATAATTGTGTCTACAAGTTATATAATATTTTTACAATAATTATTTGTGGTTAAAACATAGTGATTTTTTCAATTCAGTGTAAATATTTAATTGATAAGTAAATTCTCTAGACGTAATAGTTTCCGCTATAATTATAAAAATATAAAAATAACTTCTTAATCTTCTGCAAGGGTGACACTGAGTTTAAAGTTTTACTTAGATCAAAAATAATAATAAAACTCCCACCTCTCTTAGAAATAGTAAGGTTGGTCAGTAATTTCAAAAATAACCATTTTATTCGATAATTGTTTTTAAAATCTTTTTATGTGCATAAATTTAAATTAAAAAAGATCTATTGCACCTAATTTTTAAGATACCGAGATACTAAAGGCAAGAATCCTCGAAATATAATGTAAAGGGGTTGGTCTGAATGGGGTATAGACCTCATGATCTCCATCACTCTAAAGAGACATCAAGTGACCTTTATTGAAGATTTAAAAATAAAACAAATTTGATATATGAGACAGTTCTAATACTGAACTCTTTAATCTGGTATACAGACGCATCAAAAACGTAATAGGGCTCCGGTATAAGCATATACGGGCCTAAATACAGGGAATCAGTTTCTCTCGGACAAGGCCCATCAGTCTCAGATGGTGAAATAATAGCCTTGGATAGATGTGCCAAGGTTTGCACGAATAAAGGCTACATCTGTCTAATCTTAAACAGACAGACTGCCTTTAGGAACCTCAAAGCATACAGCTACAATTCTGAAACTACATGGAACTGAAAACAAGCTCTAAGCCAATTACGAAGGGAAACAAGCTCACTCTAAAGTAGGTACCTAGCCACACAAGAATAATAGGTAACGAACATATCGATATACTTGCCAGGAAAGGAGCTGCGACTACCATGATGTGACCAAAGCCTACATATGGGCTATCAAAAGTACATAGTAAGGACGTGGTCCAAGAGTGGGAAAATATGTGCAAAACAGAGAACTGGATAAGCGCAACAGGTCAAAGGCAATCCAAATGTTTATTGATCTCTCGTCAAACAAAGCTTAACAGCTCTTGCGCCTCACTAACAGAGAGATAAGACTACTCTCAGGTCTCCTTGCAGGACATTTCCCTGTGAAGAACAATCTTCACAAGATAGGTAATGTAGATAACAACACATGTAGACTATGTGGATCGGCAAAGGAAATGGCTAAACACTTTCTATCGTGTGTATAGTTGTTTACGACCAGACTGGCTATAACCGGAGAAATGGTATTAACGCTAGAACGGATGAGGGCATGGCCCCCTAGGAAGTTAATTGACTTTACCAAGAAAATTAACTTCCTGGGAACATACTAGTAGTAGAATATTACTTCAAAAGATCTAATCAGGTCACAGTGCTGTAGAGGCTGTCTATAGCCAAACAACCCAGTTTAATCTAATCTATTTTTAAATTATCTTATTCCTTATTTTACATCTTCGTACTCGTGTCTAATAAAATATCACAAAAAACTGTATATGTAATTTGAAAGGAGAACGAAATTCACTTCTTATTATTTTTTACTCTAAACCTCTCAAAGTAATACATAAATATATAAAACAATAAAACGGGAAAAACGCGCTGAATAATTTCTAAGACGTTTGGAACTCGCCCTTTCTACCTAATTTCAATTGGTATAAATAGCAGCGAGTTTGTAAATTTTCGTCTTCTTGAAAATGAACATTTATGTTCGAAACTATTCGAAAAAAAAAATGAAAACAAGTGAAACAGAACCAACAGTTTTAATCAACATTCTAATTAATACAAAAATGTTTAAAAATTAAATCATCGTTATTCATAATTGTCACTATACTTTAATACATCCATTCATTACAGGTGTCGTTTGTAGTTTGTGGGAAGTTTCATGTGTAATACCTATCCATAAATCCAAGTCTAAATCTAGAGTAGAAAACTACAGACTAATTTTTATTTTATCATCGATATCAAAACATCAATTCGAAGCTATTCGCAGAATTAATTCATGAAAGCATTTGATTCCGTGAATCATTCTGTTCTTGTTAAAGAACTTCAATCTCATGGTTTAGGCAAATTTAGGGCCCCTGATAAATAACAGGGGCCCTAATTTTTTATAAATACAGTGGGTGATCGATTAACGAACATAATCTGTTACAAGACTATGTTTCCTATCTGAATTGTTCGTTAATCGATCATCGATTTACCATAGATTTTTTTTGTGAAATCATAAAAATTAAATTAAAAAATATGTAAAATTTCTTAGTAAGTTTATTTAAAAAAAATAACACATACATATAATCTTGCATATTAATCAGTCCTTTTCATTTTTGGTTATGGGGCGTTAAAGGACATGTCCAATTTCGATTGCTTTTCTCTCTTTCTCAGTATTTCCCGGAACTGATTAATAGCATTGTTGTAGTAAAGATCCCCAACTCGACTGGCATCAGCTTGGTTTAGGTGTCATTCTAAAACTATTGCTCTGACATCCTCCCACTTCTTCAAAAGATTTTTAATAGCAGATGTCGCCATTGGTCCTCTTTTGTCTTCCTCTTGTTCGGAAAGAGACACATTTCGCTGTGTTTTTTGGTGTCCTTTATTCAAGATTTCTTGGAGTTTTTCTATCGCCAGTTCATCTTCATGTTTCATTATAAAAAAAAGTAGATTTCCGTAATAAATAAATAAATAAATAAGCACTTCTATGCCATCCTCGTTCATCTCCAATTCTAGATCTGTAGCAGTTTTCAAAATTTCATTTATAATTTCAGGGATGTCTCCCCGATCACCTCCATCTCCTTGAATGAAGGAGAGACACAGCTTTCACCAAGCAGAAATCAACTGTCGCTGCGTGACTTCTGGTCATGTATTTTAAATGATACGAATAGCCTTAAGAATAACAAATTTTTTGTTCCAAAATGTTTTTAAAATCATTGTAAAGGAGTGGCATGCTTCAAAACATCAACGAAACATCACGCGGGTGAACCATTTCTTGAAACCCGCAATAACCTCCTAATCCATCGGCTTAATCAACGAAGTCGCATTCGGAGGTAGGAACAGAACTGTCAGCTAGAGAAAGTCTGTCAGCAAATTATCTTCAAGGTCCTGGTGCATTGTCTCATAGTAGCAGTACTTTCAATGGTAAGCCATTGTAATCAAGGTAGTCCTTGATGCTCGGCGCACAAACTTTAAACAGACATTCTTTGAAAAGATCCTGGGTAACCCTTGCGCTCTAATTCGATCTCCAAATTATTGGCAGTTTTCTCTCGAGTATGGATTTTTTTAATGCACTAGGATTCTGATAGTGGTAAGCGAGAAGTGGTTTAAGCTTCAAATCACCAATAGCGTTAGCTTCCAAAAGTAACGTCGACCGGTTTTTCATGGGTTTATGCCCAGGAACACTTTTCTCATCTTTCGTGATAGGTACGGTTCAGCGAGCGCTTCCAAAACAAACCAGTTTCATCACAATTAAATATTTTTTGTGAACGATACCCACCTGTTTTATCGCTAAAGGATTAACTACGTACAAGCACCTATTTATTTATCAATGCTATATGTCAATTAGTTTCAAGAATTGCTAAATCTGGAAGCTGATTTTATTTTCTCTTTTGCACTTATTTATTTTTCACTAATGTTATGGTTTAATTAACAAAAAAATATTATGACTGATATCAATAATTCAAATGAGTTATTTAAAAATATAACGTTCCAGAAGAAATTGATGATAAATAACGATGAATTAAGATAAATATATTTTAGAAAGTTAATTCCAGTAGAAAAAGATGGTTTTTAAAACAACTACCAAAACTTTTATGTATAGTTTTGTATTTTATTGTTTAATATTATTTAAATTTCTAAACACTTCAAGCATATTCTTGTAATCAACAAATGAATTCCTTTATTCTTAAATATGTTTTAGTAAGATTGATAGACCTATATTTAATTAATTGCTCACTTAGCCTGTGAACTATTTTGATTAGAACTAAAAAACTTGATTTCTTTCACAAAATGTTGTGAAATAAGAAATAATAGATTTATTTATTTACACAAACCAATTGTTTTTAGTTCTAATCAAAATTGAAAATTCTATTTTATATACTTTTTAATATCTCATTTTATAAGCTGCTATCTAAAAGTAATGAGTAATGCAATTAATTATTTAAGGAAAATTCCACACTAAAAATCAATAAAAAATAAGTGCCCCTCTAGTACAATTACCAACCATGCAGTAAATTGCCTAATTACAGAATAGATCGATAAGTAACGATGACTTTCGTTTTAAACGAACGATGAATGAATATGAAAAGTGGGTTTATATTTACAACAAGCGCACTTTGTGTAGCATAATATTACGTTCGTCAGTCAACACAATGAAGTAATTAATATTTATGTGACCGTTTAATTCCCAGCCAGAGTGTAAAGTAACAAACGTGGGCGCAACCACGAATTCCGCAAAGGGAACACTAAATTATATAAATAGCATTCCTCTGAAGGTCGAGACTGAATTAATGTCGTAAAAGTCTAATTTTCGCTCCCAACTCCGAGACATAAAATACATAGTATGATGCATTTCAATATACAATTCGACTTTTTTTCAATTAAATGGTTAATAATTACTGTATTATTAATAATTCATAATAATCATCAAAAACGTATTAAAACGCTTAAGATATAATTAATTACGTCAAGAAGGAGTAGGAATTTTTGACACAAACGTTTAATTATTAAAAGATAACGATTAATTCGAAGAGAACAAAAATTAACATATCTAATTACTAATTGATTGGTCCGCACCTATCGGTTCGCCATTTTTTCGTGAGGTATAGTATTCCAAGCAACCTGAAATTCGTGCCGTAATGTCCTATGCTCAATTGATGAAAGATTAAGATATGGGTGGTCATAGCGTTAACATTATCCTCCGCAAATAGGTCTATAGAAACTTTTACAATATGAGAACAGGCATTATCTTGCTGCAAAAGTGAAAAAACGAAAGGTTGTAGGATTATTCACATCATCCCATACCATAATTCCTACAGTTTGATGCACAAGCCTCTCAACAGAAAATTCTATGTTCCGAAGTTCCCTAAGTCTTTGTTTGTCCCACATACGGAAATCATATATCTCCAAACATAGTCGGGATTCATCACTAAACACCATCCTATGCCACTCTTTCAGTGCAGTCGGAACCTGCACCTCTCCAAACGTCGCTATCCACATTGACCCGTTAGTGCTAACGTAGGATGCGGCCAATAGGACTGCAAGCCGAAAGTTCTGATTCTGCTGTAAACCGTTCGAAGGGATACAGCATGACCTTTACTTGTCTAACTATAGATCGGTAATTGATCTGATACTGGATAATCGATCTCTTGTTGACATGCGTCGAAGATGGCGGTCCCGAACTCCTTTTGTTCTTCTTTATCCTCCGGATCCTCTTTCGTGTCTTTCCTTACCATCTCTTGCCCATGCTTGATATCAGCGCATGACGGTGGATTAGTTTTGGTTAAGGTGATTAGAAATTTCTCTAATCGAAAAATCACCTTCGTACAAACCAACGATATAATCTTTGTCGAATAATTTTAAAAACACGAAAATATTTCGTAAATCTACAACAATGAGTCTTATTAAGACTACAAAACTTAGTAAAACTCATTGTTTTATTATCTAATTATTAGTTAACGTAAGGGATTTTAATATGTTTAATTAATTTTTGTTAAATCCACTTAATTGGCGGCAATGTTAGCGCATTCTAGGTATAATCTTTCAAAACAACAAAGATTTGTTTGTATATAAGGGGGCAAATATATACATTTAGTAAATAAATAACATTAAACAATATCAGTGAAGTATTTTACTACGTTTACTGTTTTTACTACCTTAAAGGGCAAAATTGGTAATTACATTGTTTATACGTTTTGTCAGACAATTAAAAATTACAATTAATTTCTATTATAGTAATACACTATATTTATTATACATATAAATCCACACAAATACCTACCATTTAATCCTTAAATACATATATGACCTTAATGATTTAAAGCCATTACATGTTCATGTTATAATTCTCGATATTACAATTATTACAACAGCAGTATTTCTACGAAACTATATAATAATGATTCGACAGTCACGTTTACAAACAGCTATTCCGAACCTACACTCCATTGATCACGAGCTATCCATTAACTTTCCTAATTGTAACACTCATGCACTCGTTCCATTAATACATCGATACAATAATAAAATTATTTAAAAAATACTGACCGTTTTTATTTCCCCGCTCGCAATTGTTTTAATATCTCATACGAGTAGTTAGTTTTAGCTTAGTGCATAAACCTACTTTGATCTGTAACAATAAGCCAAATTTAGTAACGGTAAAAAAAAAACGTGAATCTGCTGCTGTGATTGGTGCACGTGCAATGAACGTGCATGACCCTTACGATTATTCCCCAGCGGCACATTGCCAGAAACGAACCCATAATGTTGAAGTTGATGGTAGCGAGGATGATGACAGCTGCATCGCGTGCATCAAACGTACATTGTTTACAGGCTAAGACACCGTGACGGATAAATTACATTAAATGAAGTGTACTGCATGAATGGGACAGAATAGAATAGAATAGAAAAGAAGAGCACAAAAGCAAGTGATCTTTAATTATCAAATTAAAGTTTGTGAGTAATGTAAATGTTTTAAGTGAAATATTAAGTATTTTAGAAGTTAATTAAATAGGAATCTCTTAAAATAAAACTTTTAACTATACGAACTAAAGATAACATCAATATAATATTACATTTATAGCTTAGAATTAATTCGATATTACAGCGAATTTACATATGTATAGTAAATTTTCTCTAAAAAAATCAATTTTCAACCCACTGTAATCCAATAATAATTTTCTTGATAGGTTTACAATATGTAGTAAAAAATTTAATTTCTATTATGTAAAAACCAAATTTTTGATGTTTTTACATTATCATTGATATGATTCGAATAATATAACAATTATAAATATGTTTATTTCTTAAGAATATATCAATTTTTACAAAAATATAAGAAAATACATAAATAATTTAATCCACACAATCAACCCTTGTTAACCAAATTCTGTATCCCTTCTAAATATCAACATCCTCCCCTCACAATTCATCAATTCATTTGTACGAATAATCAGGACAGTTGAACTAGCTAACAAAGATTTTTTTTTCGCTCACCTTAATTTCAAGACAGGGCAGAAAGATAGCCCAGACGGACTAACACCATTTATCTGTTTCATATTGATTGTTATTATTGTTATGTATTACGTTTGTCCAAATAAAGATGTATGTATATATAATTTAAATCATACTGTTTAAATAGTACCAATAATTTCTTCAGTGCTTGCTTAAAATTACTTATGTTATTAATTTAATGGCAAATAGCGGGGAATGTATTATACAACAGGATCATTACATATTGTGAGCCTTTTTTTTAAGAATGATAAATATTGTTTTGGATAATTACAATTAAGGAATTTTCGTGTATTATAATAATTTATATTTAAATTATAAATATATGTATTCCTACTACTATAAGTAAATCAAATGTTTTAAATGTTCCTCTGCATAAACACTTATCGTATTGCGATTTTTTTAGGTTATAGGAATTTTCCATATAATTCCGTACCTCATTGGAGAACATACGCATGGTACAAAGTTAACAAAGATTTAAATTGCACAAATAGTTTAATAGACCGCATTCTATAAATATATGAACACAATTTCATTGATAAGAATTTGCAATGTGGCGATAATTCAATATCATCAGGACAAAATTGTATTGTTTCTGGCATATTCAAAATACTTCCAATGCCAACCCTCATGCACTTCGTTTTATAACATAATCAATTTTATTTTATTTAGCCATTCTTGTGTATTTTTAGTATAATGTTAACTAATATTAGAAGGTTTTAAGTAATCAATATAAATTATAAAAAGGTGAGTCCTAGGATACTTCATTGTTGTATTTGCTCTGTTACTTCCAAATGGTTTTAACTATTTCTTTTGCTTGCATTGAAATAAATATGATTTTATCAAGAAAATGTGTGTTCCTTTTATCCCATAATTGTAAAGTTTATTTAAAATAATATTATGCTTGAAAGCCTTGGATCCAACCAAAAATACACCTTAGAAGATTTATTTGTTGTAACATTCACTATCTATCACTATTAAATTAATTAAATGAGCCATGGCCGAAGATATAGAACTACTATCTTTATTCATAATGATGGTTGCGACCGTTACTATGTGGTAATTCATAATGAACAATGAATAAAACGCTTACTATGTTTTTAACCACTATAATTTATTAAAATATATAAATATATTACAATTTGTACGACTTAAGTTTCGACTTTTGACGGTCATTATCAAGTGATAATGACCGTCAAAAGTCGAAACTTAAGTCGTACAAATTGTAATATATTTATATATTATAATAAATTATAGTGGTTAAAAACATAGTAAGCGTTTTATTCATTGTTTACTATCTTTATTCTTTATTAGCTTTGTTATTCCTGGTAAGATATGTAGCCATGTTGTGATGTATGTAACAATTGTATTTATTAAAATTAAAATACTACACGTTATTTTATACCCTTTCCAACAATTTTGGAAACATGTGCTAATAAACGTATTTGTCTATAGTTAGTTTACCCCTCTAGATTTCTATTTTGTAATATATGTAGACCTTAAAAAATGAATACTTTACGAGTTATAGAGCTAATTCTAATATATTATTATTGCATTACTAATATGGATTCTGTAATGATCACTCAATAAACTATTCTTTATAGAGAATATATCAGCATTCATTTAATGTTTTACGTTCTAGATATTTTTGAGAAGTGGACGAATAAATAACGTGTTGAGGTCAATCAAATAAGAGTATATCCGTGTATTTCAACAAACTATTACCTTCTCCAGCACTTCATAGGAGTATATCCGTGTATTTTAACAGACTATTAACTTTTTCCAGCACTTCATGGGAGTAATACCGGTTAAAGACTAGATTAAATATCTTGGAATAATTATTGATTTACATCTAAGCTGGTTAAAACCACTGCAGACCAAGTCAATGATGATCATGGTCAATGAACAAAATTTCAATCAAACATAGATTAAAGTTATTTATAATAATGTTCAAGCTGCAGCAATTTGCGAGACTCCAACCATCTCAGAATGTCGCTTTTACAAGAGTACTCAATACTCTGCTTGATATGCCCAATGCGCAAATTCAACGACGCACTAAAAATTTCAGTTTATTTAAAGTAGTTTATTGTTTACAAAGATAATTTAAAGCAAGATAATAGAAAATCCTCCTTTTTTAATAAATTTTTTTGAAAAACGACAGCTGATAGCAAATTCTTTTTCTTTTAAGACTCGTATTAAAATTATATATATATATATATAGAGGGTCAGTATGTTTAGATATTATGTATGGAGATCTCGAGTTAGAAAACCGGTGAAATAGGAAAAGTATTTGGATGGGTGTCCGGTACCATTCACCACTGGGATACCATTAATGGTGTTTTAGAGTGACGAGGGCGATCCTTTAAAGTAACAAGCTCATTTACACACACACACAAATTCACAAATCAAACGGCGGAAGAACCACCTAGTCGATAGCCAAACACAACTACTACTACTATGAAAAGAAGTGTAGTTAGATATTTTGAAAATAGTAAAGAGTGTCAATTTTTTCAAATCAATATATCTCGATTATTATGACTTATCTTGATTAGAACAAAAAACATTTGGTTTGTTCTACAGATTTTTTTTCTCCGACCAGTTTCGACAATAAGTCATTATCAAGGAATAATGAAGTACTAATTAAGAATTACTGTCATCTATATATAATAAGTTTAATTTGTTTTGTAACTTAGTAAAACTCACTGTTGTAGATTCACGAAATGTTTTCGTATTTTTAAATTATTGTCCTATATACAGGGTGCCCCGTTAATGTGGAGAATAGATTCCTGGGGTCAAAATATGATGATTTAACACAACTTATCTATATCCAAAAATTTACGGTTAAGCCGGAATTTGTCTTCAAAGTTTCAAAAAAATTTATCTCTTTTGTTTATAACAGCTGAACGCTTTATTCGATTTGAATGAAATTTATTATTAATAATAAGGTATAAAAACAGTAGTAAAAAAAGTGTAGTAAATTATTTTCAAACATTTCCGACAATAATGGCGACAAATGTGATCCCATTAGTAGTTCTGATCTGATTGAATGTACATTTTGCTATTAAATTCCAAGTAGCACTGGTTGATACAAATGTTTATTAATTCTTTAATCCTTTTTTAATGTGTATTCAGATTGGTGGAACTTTTAATAATTTTATCTAAAATTGTTTTTAGCTCTTTAATCGGTATTGATGTAAAAAGGCTTTTGATATCAAATGATATTAGTTTCGCATTTCGAGGAATTGACAATTCATTTAATTTATTTACTAGTTCTATTGAGTTTCTTATTGAGTGCTGTGGTTTAAAATTCATAAAAGAATCATATGATTTAGAAAATATGCCGGAGCTTGTAAATATAAAACTTCCAGTCTCATTGGATTTTAGATAAACCATATATAGTGTCGGGGCTTTTGGATTCATTACTATGATCTTCAGTCTACCCCTATCTGAAATGAAAATAGTGCTCTGTTTGATAACTTTTTATAACTTGAGCCGAAACTAGTCGAATAAATTATTAATTTATGAAACAAGCCATGTAAATTTAATTTAGTTGAATCTAAAACCTACATTAATATAATGTTTCAACAAATGATTAATGAGACACAAGTATATAATATAGATCATCTTATTAACAAACTAAAATTAGCAATGCAATTAAAAACATCCCCGAAAAACACAACATTCTCTAAAATCATCTATTTTAGATGTTCTCTATGGAGAACTCGGAGAGATAGAAAAACGGTTAAATAAGGAAAGAAGTATAGTTTTAAGAGACAAACAAAATTTCACTTCAAGCTTTTCAAAAAAGTCAAGGGAAACTAGATATTTTGAAAAATGTAAAAATGGTCAATTTTTTCAAATCAATATATCAATATATTTAATTATTTATAATGAAACTTAAAATGACTGTAACACATTTGTTTTTAGAAATAACTGTCGTATGTGATATTGGATTAAAGATATCTACAACTTTGTCTTTTACAGTTTTTTTTTAAATCTGTCATAACCGAGATTTTTTCAAAATATCTAGTTACCCTCGACTTTTTCGAAAACCTTGAAAGTGCAATTTTATTTAAGTCTATACTTCTTTCCCCATCTAAGCGTTTTTCTATCTCTTATAGTTTCCGAGATCCTCATTCAGAAAATCTAAAAAACTCACCCTGTATAATAGTAAAACTCCCATAAATAAAATGAATAAATCAGGCATTTGTAAACTAACTAACAACACTTGTAAAGGACTATATGTCGGTCAGTCGTATCTAAATTTTAAAATTAGACTCAAAGAGCATATAAGTTCATGTAAAAAATGAAATATCCAAATGGATTTACTTGAGTCCCTTGAAATTTTCAAAATTAGACGTAATCCAGAAATTTTGCTCATTAGCGATCAAACTGATCTGATATATACCTCTTCGTTCAACGCCATCTAATATTGTAAAATTTATATGTAAATTTGAAATATAGTTTGAAAATGACTGGCTCAATCTGTAGAAACTATAGTCACTATATTAAAGTAAAGTGTGTGATATTAAAAAAGGTTTAATTATAAAAATATTTGATTCACAAAGTATTTGTTGCTCAATTAAAATATTATTTTCATTTCTCCATTCGATAGGATATTAATATATTTATTTGAGTTACATATTCTAAGATTACCAAAAAGATCAAGAAGTTAAAACTTATACAAAAAAGAGTGATTTCATGGTGTATATATTTTTCACTTCTAGTCAACAGTTAATAAAAAACAAATATGTGCGATTTTGTGCTTCTGCCCGTAATAACATTATGAAAATTATATAGCTTACTTACGAAATATAATTCTAGAAAGAATTGAAGGAAATATTCCACGATTATTTTATGTTTTTTGATATATGGCCAATTTATCAATTTATTTTCGAGGTACATTAAAAAAATGAAATTTTTAACTTAGGCCTTGTTGTCTATTCGAAGCTCAAAAATGAAACAGTAGATTTTTGTAAATAATTTTGTTGATAATGTTAAGTATTAATAAAGAATATTTTAATTTAAGCAAAATATAAATTAAAATGGCTGCATGTTTGGTGATGAAGGCATCACATACATATCATAATTTATAATAATTCGAAAACAAAAGTAAATAATTTATCATGGGATATCTGCTAGATAGAAAAAAACAATTTTTACATTAACATTATCTGGAAAATTCAAACATTTTTTTCGATATTAAAGAGAAATCCACAAAAATGAAACGATCTGGTGTTTACAAGCTTGGATGTGGTTCTTGTGAGGGAGTTTAATTCGATCAGTGAGGTTAAAATTTAGAAATTCGACTAAAATAACATATTTAATAATAACGAAGGAAATTCCACTTTTCTGAATTATTTAATTTAAAAACATATTCTAGATAAGGCTGAAAGACCGTGGGTCGATAGCCCTTGAACCGAAAAATAAACAACCGTCATATATTATTGCCATTTTATTAGCTACATGTAACATATATTACGTTCTTTTTTCTGTGAATAAGGATAATTATAAAAATAAAAAAGGCCTGAAACTGCTCGAATCCTTAAAAAATTATAATTATAACTCCAGAATATTCCTTAAAAATGTTAGAAGCTTGCCAAAACATAAACAACCAACAAGGAAGAACTAATGGGAATGAAATAAGAAAGCTCTATAAGTATAAGAAATTTGACATTTTTAATATTAGACCCAAATGACGGTTCAATACTGACGGACGATAAATCAATAGTAAATGCATTTGCAGGACAGTTAGAGAAGAGTTTAATTCATTTGACAAAACACCCTTGCCCCCTCCAACAGTCGATTCAATAGACGAAACTGACTATTATATTCAGCTGCACTCTGGTAAAAATTTCTCCCTCGGTCACAAAAAAAATTCCTCGCATACTCCTTAAAAAACTTTCCCATGATATCCATATGTTCATTCTAAAAATATACAACTACTGTTATTCCATTTGAATTAAAACCCTTGTTATTTTCCATATTAATATATTCAGTTTCCTGACACGTGTTTCGGTTTATTACAACCATTATCAAAGGATGATACATATGAATAATATGGAAAATAACAAGTGTTTTAATTCAAATGTATCTATTATACTTTTCCATCAAGTGTGTAGCAGAGAAAGTGTTAGTGTTATTCCCATCAATTTTTTCCCACCGAATGGAAACAAGGTATTGTAATATGTATCCCCAAACCTGACACTGATCCTACCCTAGTATCCAGCTACCGTTCCATTATACTCCTCCAAGTAATAGGTAAACTCTTTGAATCCCTCCTTAAACAAAAACTCTTTCAATCCACCAAAAATCACATACCTGAATACCAATTTGGTTTCCTACCCTAAAAATCAACCATACATCCTTTATCCATTTTAACCTTCAATTTCCAAACCAATCATCTCGAAGGACTTAAAACAACAATTCAATTTCTTGATATTCAAAAAGCATTTGATTCGGTTTGGCATATTGGCCTCAAATATAAATGTTTCCTTCTCAATATCAAGATACGCCCTCCTCTTTGCTGACGACACCGCACTGGTCACCCACGCCCGACTCTCCAAGCTGCCCAATTATCCCTTCAATCATCATTCGACGCAATTCAATCCTGGTGTTCCAAATGGCGTATGAAAGTAAACCCTTCCAAATCCAAACTGTTTATTCCCCATCATAAAATCACACCACAATCCCCTTCTATTAATATTAACAACACCTACATCTACCCTTCAACCCCTGTAAATACTTAGGCGTCCTTTTCGATTCCAAACTTTCCTTTGCAGCCCACGCACAATTAATAAAATCCAAAATAAAAAAAGAGCTCACGTACAAAAACCATGGCATTTGCATCAAAAGAGCCGTACAAATATATGCATCAATGTGTCGTACCCTTATTGATTATAGTGCGATCCTATTTAACCAAATCCGCCCTTCCACTCTCCAGCACCTTAACGTCGCTGAAAGATCAGCCCTACGTATCCTTACCAAACTAAGACATCCCATCAATCCCCTACACAATCCTTCTAATATTCTCCTATACGAAACCACCCATGTCACCCCAATATCTCAACGTATAATTAGCCTCAGGGTAAAGTTTTCCAACAATACCTTCAATATAACCCTCCTCAATAAATTCTGCAATCCCCAAAACCCCAATATCCTCCCCAAACACAAACATCCATCAATCACTCTACATCAATTCATTAGCTTGTATCATCCGGACAATTAAGCTAGACATCAATTTTTCTTTGTTTTATATAAATTAAAGTCAAGACAGGGCAGAAAGACCAAAGGTCGATAGTCCAAACGGACAAACTAACCCTTATTTTAAATTAAAATGTATTTGTTCTAAATGTATTTTTGTTTGTCCAAATAAAGATGTTGTTCTCTCTCTCCTTAAAAATGAGCAGACTGATTTAATAGACTCGTTATTGTTTTCCCTGTAATTATTTTTTGTTATATAAATAAAGCCAAAATTTGTTTATAATTTATTATACGCGATTTCAATAAAATGCAGTTGCTGATTCATAATTCATTATTAGAATAATAATTTGACAGTGACAACACATGTCAATAAAATATGTCTAATAAAAGACCAAAATATGCTTTATTTAAGCATTAAAATATACAAAAATACTACAGAAAGTATTCTGAAGCAGTATTAATGGTATATAATAATGGGTTTGAGTGGAAGAACTTTTAATGAAGAGAACTCCGCCCGTCCTCTTTTCGACATAAATTTTAAGTATATTTACATATTTTATATTATAAATTTTGTATTATTGTGTTAGGAAGGAGTATAAAGATATTAATAAATAAAATAAATAAAAATGGTTGATTACTACCCTAATTTATTGATTTATTTTTGGTTTCGATTCAAAGAAATAAATGTCGGTTGATGTTAACTCAGATTTGTTAAATTATTATGTTTTATATAAAATTTACAATAATAACACACATTGCTAGAGTCTTTTAATTCGGACTCTATAGGATATGAGGGAATTAAACAAAATATTGATCTATATACTTTTTACAAACTCGTTAATATCTGATATTTTCCCACAATGTTTTAAATAATACATATATTGCTAATTATAGGGGTGTGACGATTCAATAAGTCATCCCCAAGTTACTAAATTTCTTAGATGGTTTTATTCTTGCTTAATTATTTATTAACAACATTATGATATATCAAACATTTTTATGGGATGCAATGAAAAATGGATTGCCATGATACCATATATACTGACTTTGTCAAAGCATTCGATAATGTTCAACATAAGAGTCTTCTACAAAAACTGATATTCATTGGCTTTGGCGATCAATTTTTAAACTCGCTTTGTAGCTACCTAGAATGAATATCGATCTCGGCGTGTACATATTGGAAAGTTTCTGACCAATTACATTCAATTAATATCGGGGTGCCACAGGGTTCTCATTGTAAACCTATTTTTTTATTGCTTTTCATAAATGACATCGGCTTAAATTTTTAAAAGAGTCGTTCCCTTCTACATGCTGATATATTGCAATATTAATATGCAGTATACAATCACCTGCCATTTGCCAGAAAAATGATCTTAAATTGAATTTAATAAGTGTTTGCACATTTTGTTGAGTAGAGGGGTTAGATGTATCTATAATTATAAGATTAAACATCACCTATGAATGCATTCCATATAAGTTATTTATTATCTAAAATTAAATACTAATGTCCTGGGTTATATGTTTTATAAATAAATCGCAACACAGAGATTCTAAATGTATTTCTAAATATGTAATATTAAAAAATTTTCAATTGTTAGGCTACATAATAATTTGGGTAATCAAGTAATGCGTATATCCAAATGCAATACATGCATTATTTAAAAAATGTGTTGCATATATCGCAAGTAATTTCATAATAATATACACAAATTCAAATTTTAAATCAGAAACACATGACTCTTTCCCAACACTCTGAAGGTCACAATCTAAAATTATATCTACATTTCCTTTCAATATTTTTGCAGTGAACACATTAATATCGAGACAAACATCCCGGCCCGATTGAATGTTACGAAAGATCCGATCAAATCTCAACTCGGGGCAAACTACGATACGATTTATATTTATTGCCGGCAAATGCAGATAAAGAAGCATATTCTTTACACACCGAATAGAAACGTACGATAAGGCCAAGCGTGCAAATGCTCAAAATGTGATAAAACGTTATACAAACATTGCTCATATACACCGTAACCCACATTCACGCTCATTTATGAGCACAACAAGCAAGCCTGGCGCGAAGTGTTAATTTGGAGTAAATTAGAAATACCTGCGGTAAAATTCAGCCAAAAATAGTACGGGTTGAAAGGGCTCAGCCAATGCGGGTTGAACATATCGGCACTAATTCGCGCACACTACTAATAATACAACGCATTAATCAGATCATCCTCGATGCAAGCCTCGTAAAAACTGGGCGGTTTTTGCACCAAAAAAAAAACAATTATGCGCCGATCTCTTGGAATCGGTACAAAACAAGCGCGCGATTCATTCCAATTCAATTTCGCCACGCAATTTTTGAAACGATACGTACTCAAAATTAAATTCTTTGCGCATCTAATTAGCATAAGATAATATCATTAGAACACTTCACAATTAAATTCAAACCATTGATACATTATTGGGTGAGTGATCCTACTGAGAGATAACATTATGCTCCTGTTTTTTTATATTGTATATTTCATATCTATTTCTTTAGTCTTTAATGTCTTTGCTTTTCCTGCTTACAAAATTTAAAAATAATACATGATATACATAAAAATATATAAATAATTTGAACACATAACAATAAATTATGCAGATATTATAAAATAAATGAAATTTATTTCATTTCAGTGACAAAACCATTTGGTTGACTTTTCTACATTATAATAACATTGTTTTTTTGTAGAACAGTATTTCCGAATGTAGCTAAATTTGGCGTTTTTATAAATTCCACTTCCAAGCTGTGGTTATTTTCATTACTTATTATCTCAACACTAAAAATCGTTTTATTTTGTTTATTCCACTTTCATGACTCATAGTATCTTTAGTAATTATTGGAGCACTTGTGAAATAAAAAATCTTACTTAATTAAAATTTAGATAATGGATTTGCGCAAATGGTTTTGAAAAAGAGATTAGAAATGCGTATATTAATAAAAAGAAAGAATCCGAAATTTATGATGAAATTCTAAGCAGATAATAACATGTCTCTATATATTGATTTTACTTCCTAATTAATCTTATTATTTCCTTATACCACCTATTGTGGTGTCGGATGTGTTTAGATTTAACTTTTGATGAACTTCTTCCATGCTGTTCTGTCTTTGGCTAATTTTGTAGCGTCCTTTCATGTTACTCCTTTTCTTTCTAATATTTCTACAACAGTACTATCCCATGTTTTTCTCGGCCTTCCCACTTTCTTATTCTTCTGTATCTTGGCTTCCCATATTCTTCTTACTGGTCTTGTCTCTTCCATTCTTTGTAGGTGTCCCCACCAACCACGTTGCCTTTTTTCAATTGTCTGAAATATCGTTTGGCAGTCTAGCTCTTCTCTTATTGTTGTGTTTTTTATTCTGTCTTTCTTAGTTATTCCCATCACTCTTCTTAAATACTTCATCTCTACCGCTTGCAGTTTGCTTCTTTGTCTATTATTGAGATTCCACTATTCGCATCCAAACAGCAGTATTGGTGCGTATATTATTTTAAATACTTTCATCTTTGTGGTTCTTGTTATCTCTTGTCTGTTGATAAATTTGTCCTTCATTGCGAAATATAGTTTCATCGTTTTCTCTATCCGCTTGTTAATTTCGACTTCTTGTATTCCCTTCTTATCAATAGTTATTCCTAGATATTTCATTGTTTATACTTGTAAAATCGTCTCTCCTTGTACTTCTATATTTATTTCTCTGCTGTCTTCTCCAATAATCATTACTTTCGTCTTTTTGGTGTTAATTTTCATTCCGAATTCTTGTAACGTGGTGATCCATATTTTCATGTGTTTATTTCTCGTTTTTAGCAAAGAGTAAAATATCGTCGGCAAACGCTGCTTCAGATATTTCCACACTTTGCATATTTCTGTGTCCAATTAATGTTTTCCTTGTTTTCTTATTACATTCTTTTATGATCTGGTCCATATAAATTATAAACAATCCAGGCCACCTCCTTGTCGTAATCCCCCTTTTATTGTGAAACTTTCTGATATTTGATTGTTGTAAATGACCATGTTTTGTTGTCCCTGTAGATATCTCGTAGTATATTCAGCAATTTATCCGTGATCCCTCTTGATTTTAGGATTTCCCATAGCCTTTCCCTAGGTATTTTATCAAACGCCTTTTCATGATCAATAAAAGCGATATATGTGTTCTTTTTTTCCTGGATATTTTTCTGTGTTGTTATTTGTTTAATGGAGAATATGTGGTCTTCTATACTTCTGCCTCTTCTGAATCCACTTTGTGATTCATCTAGCGATTTTTCTGTCACTGATCTTATTCTTTTGTCCAAAAGCTGTTCTAAAATTTTCATGGCAGTACTCAGTGGCGTGATTCCTCAAAAGTTATTGCAGTTTTTTCCGTCTCCTTTTTTATGTATTGGGACTATGAGTGCTGTTTTCCAATCCTCAGGTATCTTTTCTTCCCTCCATATCTTGTTGCGTATGTTAAGTAGCAACTCCATTCCGTTTTGGCCTAAATTTTTAACATGTTTGAAGTTATTTTGTCGTATCCGGGTGATTTTCCATTTCAGTTTCTTAATTACTTCAGTTAATTCTTCTAGAGTTGTGAAGTCTTCTAGGTGTTCTATATTTAGCGTTGTTTCAGGTTCATTTTTCTCATCTGTTTCTGATTCTGCTTCTAGTAGTTCCTGAAAATACTCTTTCCATCTTTCTGTTATCTTTTTATCTTCTCTGAGAATGTTTCCGTTCTTATCTTTTATATACCTATGTATCTCGTTTCCGTTGCTTTCAGTCCTGAGAGATTTCAGCACCTTGTAAAAAAGTTTTTGATTCCTCTTCCTATCATGTTCCATTTTTTCGCCGAAATCTTTCCATTTATCTTTTTTTGACGATGCTACTAGGGCTTTAACATGTTTTCTTTCTCTTTTATATTCATTGTAATTATCTTCAGTTCTCTCATTTATGTATTTTTTCCATACCTTATTTTTCCTTTTTGTTTATTCTCTTATCTGGTCTGTCCACCATGCTGTGTACTGTTTACTTGAATTTATTTATACCACATACTTCTTTTGCTGTTTTTATTATGATGTTATTAAATGTTTGCCATAATTGTTCTACATTTTTATTTTCTATTATGTTCTTATTTCTCATTTTATATTCTACTGTTTGTTTGTAGTTTTCTGCTATTTCCTTATTATTTAGTTTGTAGACCTTTACCATTTCAAACATTTTGTGGTTTTTTATTTTTGTGCTCTTTATTTTCTCTATTGTTCTATTAGTTTTAAATGTCGCTATTAGTTAGTAGTGGTCACTACCTATTTCTGGCCCTCTTCTTACTTTGGTGTCTATGATTGATTTAAAATTGCTTCTTTCGATGAGTATATTGTCAATGATTGATTTCTCCTTCCTGCTGCGTACCTCTCGTGTGTATTTGTGTATATCTTTATGGTCAAAAAATGTGTTTGTTATTATCAAGTTGTTGAAGACACAGAAGTCAAGCATTCGTTTTCCATTATTATTTCTGTGTGTTTGCCGATCACGTTGTTGTATTGCTTATCTTTTTTGCCAACTCTACCACTAAAATGACCCATACATCATGGGTGATTTATACTGCCCTTTGCTTCTTCTGTAATGTTAGTTAGTTCATCCCAAAACCTGTCTTTATTGTCTGTTTTATCATCTTCGTTTGGTCCGTAAACTATTATAATAAATATAATGTTGTTAGTGTTTTCATCCCCCATCTCAATTTTTAAAATGCTTTCAGATTTACATTCAAAATATTTTACTTGTTTTTCGAGTTTTTTTTGAATTATACCCCCTACCCCCTGCCGCAACTCTTTGTTCATCCTTGACTCAACTGTATATCATTGTATATTCTTTTTCTAATTTTAGTATGCCTTCCCCCTTTTTCTTCGTCTCTGTTATTGCTAACAATTCTATACAGATACAGATTTTAAGAATGTATATTATACAAACAAATAAATTAAATGTTCTCCTGGAATTCTTTATTCATCAGAATAAGAAGTGACCTGATCTACAAAAACCTAAATTAAATGAAAATAAAAGTAATAATTATAATAAATTATTTCGAGTGTTTCTGCACCGTAGTTTATAATAATGTTAAACTACGGTGCAGAAACGCTTAAAATAATTCATTCTAATTATTGCTTTTATTTTCATATGCACCTGTAAATCAATATTTAATTTACACTAAATTAAACGATCCATAATGGATTGGTAAATGGTTTTTGGAGAATTTCAATGATAATTGTAATTTACCTTACTAATTATAATAAATTATAAGTCGAGAATTCAAGAACAAAATTTTAGGAGGCGGAAATTCTTGAATCTTAAACATAATATCCGAGAGAGAGAATAACATCTTTATTCGAAAAAGTATATGTATATATATATATATACAATTTGGAGAAACATATACAAGACCATCGGTCTTTCTGTACTAATATCCGTTTGATATTACACAAAAAAAATTTGAAATATAAAAGTTGGGAAGTTTTAGTTAAAATTAAAAACTAGCCTTATTGTCTATAATATTAGAATCATCTTATTATTAAAAAGACAAAATTTGTCTGTTAGTACAAACACACATGAAAAATAAAATTAAACAAGATTAATTTATTTAAAGGATCGCCCCCGTCACTCTAAAGCGCCAATAACTATATCCCAATGGCGAATGTAAAAATATAATATTATATTGGATTTTTGTTTAGGTAGAATTATTAATAGAGAAATTGTAAGCCAAGTTTTTTGATATCTAGAGTTAATTGTAAATTGTGGATTATTTGATTTAATTCTAAAAATAAAATCTTTCAGCCATCCTATTTGTGTTGTATATAAGTGTAATTAAACCCAATTAATTTTATTACATGGCCATTAGCCATAGCAATTCTTATGGAATACAAATGATGTACGCGATAGATGTAGCAATGAAATGGTAGCAATGAAATGACGATTCATACGTCATCGTATTCCTCTTCACGTCCTTTCTTCAATGTATTTTTGTCGTTACTCTCGCGTTAGGAAATAATTTCCAAAAATTAATACGATTTCTCATCTTCTAGATGTACTCTATTTTCCCTGAATTTTTAATGACCTCGTACAAATGCCCAATTCAGGTTATCAAAATAGAGATTCTTAATCAAAAATTTTCGCTCTACTCTGCCATGAACAAATAGTTCATAAATCAAATGAAAATCCGGTTAAAATCCGTATTTATTTCTTTAGGTACTATTTATTTTATCCAAAATGCTAACAAAAGTATTCCAATTATATACATAATTATTCTTTCAAAAATTTCGATCGCACTTGAAAAGGCTTGAATTCACAAAAAAATGTTTTCTTCCATTCTCACCCTCTATTCGTCTGGCAAAAGTTCTGCTCCACGAAGACTTTCTTGATGATTATTTATCAAATGATTTGCCAAATATGGCCTTTTTTTGTCCCAAAAAGGGATTATGATTTGACACTACGTGTCATTATGTTTGACATATTAACAATTGATAGTTAACAGTTAGTGACCTAACGATCGGTTTCTCTAAAAGTACTGTTGTTTATCATCATCAATATCCCAAATGTAAATATGATTTATTAAAATGTTGTAAAATGTAAGAAAAAAAACTGAAATTATTAAAAAAATTATATCAAATTTTTCATATTTAAGTAAATATGCCTAGGAGACTTAAGAAAATACTGACCACACTACTTTTCAATACTAGATCCAGAAAACAAACAAAAAATTAAAAAACAAACAAAGATCTGAAGTACATTTACGAGGGATAGTAGGAAATTAATATCCGTTTGCACCGTAAGGAGCGCTGGTGAATAGAGTAGCCGCCGAATGTGTGCTAACATGTTCAGTTGTATTTCAACTGCCTGTGTGCAAAATTACAGCCCTCGTTGGCATTGACTGTGCTATTTATGTGAGTGTTTATAATGTTTAATAAAATAAAGAACGTCGCCAGTTGTGAAGTTAGAACGTGATATTTATCACAAGTAAAATAACAAGAACTCCCGTTTTTATCGGAAAATCATATGCACGAAAATTTATTGTCAACAGGATGAGGGGTTTTGCTTAAAAGAAACACATTTTGAGTGCATGCCATTTTCCGATTAAAAACGAGAGGTCGAGTTATTTTTGGTAAGACAAATTCTAGAATAATAGATTGTTATATGAGATTTATTTAATGTTACTAAAAAATACAATTGAATATTGAATCGTTAATGTTACTAATACAAAAAAAAATAACATACCGAATTATTCCGAGTATTAGTTGGTATATTGCTTTTAATAATTGCTTCAAGGGATTTTATCACTTTTTTATCACTTCTTCGTTTTTGTTTTATCGAGATAAACAAAGCTGCTGTAATTTGAAGTGCCACCATATTGCTTCTAACCTTGAATTTGACACATGAGGGAATTTGTCGCCAAGAAATTTATGGAGAAAAACTGACGACGTAATTTCAATTTAGAAAGAGAACACCCATGCTGGTGGGCATTCAGAACGGCCATCAGTCATTAGGAATAACTTTCAACTATTCACTCTAAGTCCAGTCTTAGCTCCTTCAGATTACCATCTGTTTACAAAACTCGAGGGCTTTTTGGCAGGAAAGAAATTTGAAAGAGATGAGGAATTAAAAGAAGCTGTTATTATGTACCTCAATACACCGGCGGCTAAGGATTATGAAGCTAGGATACAAAAACTCATCACACGTTGTCGTACCGTGTTTGATGCTTAAATTTGCGAGGTGACTGTATATAGAATTAGTTTAGGTTTATATTTATTTTTCATATAAATAAAACGTTAATATTTGTTAACATACACTAGTGTATTGTATATTCCCAGGAACTACATCCCGAAAGACCCTCGTATTTAATTTTTTTTTTTACAACATCTTGTTTTTTAAGAAAAATATAAAACGTTTATCGTCCTACCACACTCACACCTTTAATTGTATGAATCCCTCATTAAAACCAAAATCCTGTCTCTAATTTCTAGCCACATCCCCAAAGCCCAATTTGGATTCCTTCACCATCGAACAACTGCTCTTCCTCTAACCATCCTAGTCTCCAATATCCAAACTGCCCACCTTGGAGATAGAGCTTCTGCAGCATTATTTCTGGATGTTCAGAAAGTATTTGATTCTGTCTGGCACCAAGGATTATTGTATAAATGTCACCTCTACAATATCGCTCCTCACATCATTTTTATCATCAAACAATTCATCTCTAAAATATCCCTAAAAGTAAAAATTCACAACTCTTTCTCTTCTTCTTTTAGTCCCGAACAAGGGCTCCTAAAGGCTCTCCCCTTTCACATCTATTATACAACATCCTCTCTACTTCAATCCTTCCAAATTGCTCCTGTAATTTGGAGATGATACTGCCATAATTACCTATGCTCTCACGTTACTAAATGCCCTCCAATTCCTTCATGAAGTTATTGACTCCCTTCAACACCGGTTTGCAAAATGGCGTATTAAAATTAATTCCCACACATCAAAACTCCTAATTCCATACCATCGCACCAATAATCCCCCTTACAATGTCTCAATTTCCCAAACTATTATCCCCCCCTCAATTTCCGTCAAATGCTAAGGCATAACCATAGATCTAAAAATCAATTTTAAAAAACACACTGCTATAACCAAAAGCAAAATTACTACCAGGACAAAATATTTTAGATGTCTCGCATATAAAAATAATGGTATTACTACTAAAACAGCAGTAAAAATATATTAAATGATTTGTCATCCATTACTGGACTATGGTTGCGCTCTCTATCTCAATCCTAGCAATCCAATCTCCCACAATATTGATGTTAGCGAGCGAGCATCCCTTCGTACCCTAACAAAACTCCGTCATTCTCTCAATACTTAACTCTTTGACTCTCAGATAACTTTTGGTAAACACATAAATGATTTATATTCATCTGCTCCCAAAATGTGGGGTTTCATTATGCGTACTTGTAAATATTTTAATGATAGTGATGTAATTAAATGTCTTTATTCGGCTTTTGTACGAAGTCGTTTATGTATATGCTTCGTCAATTTGGTACCCCTACTTTGTGTATTTATCACTACTAATTGAACGGATACAACGTCGCGTCCTAAAATATCTGAGTTTCAAGGAGGACAAAACGTTCCCAGAAAGAGGTATAGAATATGAGCAGCTACTCCATCGTCTTCTTCTGAACTCTCTTCCTAGTCGCAGATATGTAAACAGTGCTTCACTGATGTACAAATTAATTCACAATGACATTGATTGCCCAGATCTTTTATGAATGGTGAAGTTTTCCGTTACTAGGCTTACCTCGCGGCACACATACCCTACTTTTTTCATCCCCACATCGAGGTCCGTTACTATGTCTCGTCGCCGATCCATCATATGAGTAGAAATGCTAATACCGAATTTCACGATATCTTTATCTAATATATTTTATATATCTAACTTATAGACATTTCATTGCCTTTATTTTTCCCTCCTTATTCTTCCCATTTTATACATGTATGATTAGTTATTATTTATTATTATCTTAATGAATTAATTGTTTACTTTTTTATTTGTGTACTTAATGTTGTCCTATAATTGGTTTATCTGTTGGGCAAATAAATTTATTATTATTATTATTATTATCCTTCTAATCATCTCCTTTATGATACTACCTTAGTTAGTGTGTGTAAATGAGCTTGTTACTTTAAAGGATTGACCCCGTCACTCTAAAGCACCATTAATTGTATCCCAATGGTGAATGGTCCAACTACTGTCCCGAACCAACGTTGCCCCAAGTCAGTTTTTGGCCATAACGAATACGCCACCACCGGCCGCAGCGTGTGAACTTTCACATATTATCCCTAAATTTAAAAACCCACATTCTACCATTTTTGATTTCATTTAATCATTTCATGCATCTACTCATTAAATACTGACGCCATATGACTGGACTTATCAAAGCAGAAAGTCCTCTGGTCGATAGCCTTTTGAGACATTAACATACTAACACCTCATCTATTACTTATTATTTAAATGTTAAATTCTATTGTACATATTTGTCAATAAAGATGTATATACTACTACTATAGATGTTTGTATGTATGTATTTTATTTAAAAACTATAACAATTCTTTTGAAAATAATTATAGAGAATTATAAAATAAGGAATTCAGAAGAACCGTCCTTTTTATCTTTAATGTACTATTTTAGAGAAAAGTACAGCTGCAGTAACAAAGTCCAATGAAAAAAGATAAAAAGAATGTAAAGCTGTTAAATACAGAATCTATAAACGACTTTAAAACTCTATAAGAAATTACTGTAGAGACAAATACAATCAGTAATTTTTTTTTAAATGCAGGGTTTTAGAGAAAAATGCGAAGTGAGATGAACATTTTCTCAATAATAGTCATACATGCAATAAGCGAATCTCTGCCAGCCTCAAGTATACTGAGGTAAATTATTCGATACTTCGGATATATAGATTCTACAACTTAGCTCGTCATTTTCAAACTACTAAAAAAAAGTTTCGTATCATGATATCAAAGCCTTTACAATAACATCTTTAACTAAAGGCTAATATGTATTTTAGTAGTTTGCTAATCATAAGCAACTTCTTACGAAAATATATACTACTGTAGTACCTACAAAGTTGGCGTTAAATTGTGTCGACTTTTTCCACTTTTATATATACAGAATGTAGTATATAAACTGAAAATATTTGTATTCCTTTTTTTATATAAATGCTATTTATTTCATTAAAATGTGTTTGTTTACAGTAATTGATAATTCAGCATAACACCTTGATAGGCTAATTCCAACAAAATGGGATCATAGAAGAACTTGTTGATGGATATAAAATGACAGCTAGTTGTGGCTCCATAGGTTTTAATACTATACTCAAAAGGATCAGTAGGTATATTCTGTTAACGAATAAAAACTGATAAGCAAAATGCTTGTCCCAGTCAATTTGTCCAGATTTAAATCCAAAACTACCAATAGCTGATATAAATTCCTTAATTGTTTTAATTGTTTGGGAAGACCCAGATACTGGTGAATTCTGTGTTACATTACCATTTCCTTTAGATAAAACAGTGTAAACTAAAAATTCACAATCAGTCAGTGTTTGGACTTTAACAAAAAGATAAGGCTCCACAAAGAAAGCAAAATATACAACACTTTTTCTTGCGTAGATATAATTTGAAAAAAAATTTAACTTGGTATTCCTCATTGGTTCTTCTAATAGTTCCTCGTTCTCCATTGGAATCCCTGCACTTTAGAATCTTTAACAGAACAACCCTTTGTCAACTTCTGAGGGTAGTGTGTCATCGACTAAAATATTCGGCCCGATTGAATCCGACCCAAAAGCCTATATACTCCTAACAGCCCGTAAATCACAGTCATCTTTTCAGGTCCAGTTAATTTTTACATTTTCGTTTTCAATATCCTCAGCAACACCTTTCTCTAATGACTCAGCTATCAAAGTGATTTGATTTTTCTTGTTTGGCGTTTAAGCAGAGCAAAAAGGCAAATATGACGAAAATCAGCAACTTTATTATCAAGAATGTAGCAGCGAAAGTATTAATGTTAACTTTAATATCAATTACAGAATATATATGGTACCTATATTTTTGACACAACAAATCAAATAAATACAGCACATCAGTTCCCAAAACAACATGCTCTCCAAATTTTTCAACTCTACTTGTCAGTTTAGTCAGATGAGTATATGATTTGTTGACGATCAAATATTTTAATACTAATGGATTGACTGGCATCATTGCAATTTTTATAATACTATGTGTGTATTCATGATCTATGCATCTGAAGATGTATAGATCATCATGTATAACAAGTTCACTATTGACTGATCTATTTCTTCTATAAGCACCCAACTCCCAGCAAGAACACGATTCAACTCTATTTTGTAAAGGGATTCATAAACCCCACTGTTAATATTCTCGAATCTTCTTCATCTTGTTGACTCTAGTTCTCTCCAAGGACACGCACATCAGTGCCAGGGTGTAAAGTTCCACTCATTACTCTTCCTAAAATATGGAATAATGTACACTCTTCTATTGGATACATTTTAATACTTTTAACCATCATTAATCCATATTAATCGCAAATAATCGTATCTTCATACAATTTACTGTTACTGGATCAACTTTAATTTTGGTATTTTTTAAAGGCGAGTTTATATATTCTATACACATATTTACAAAACCATTGAAATCGCCAAGAAACATGTTGCAAACCAATCTTAATAATGGACGAATGTTTAATTTTAATTCCTGATTGTCTAATTTGATACTCAATTAATCTAAAACCTCAAGAAGTGTGGTATCAACATAATCAATGGCTTGTGCAAAGAATTCATAAAGAGTTTCAAGTTTGAATTCTACGACACTCCATTGGGCACAATTGGGAGGTGCCTTCTTTGTGAATTTTCTCGTTTTTGTGTTAAAATAAGTGTCTCCTCATAACCGCTCTGAAAACTCTTCAACGTTAACCTCACCATAGTATTAATTGTAGATGCTAGCTAAACATTTCTACGTAAAACAACTCCATAATGAGAACTGGCGAAACAAACATTCTCCAAAACTGGAGATACAATGAGTGGATTTATATCATATAAATATAATGTTAATAATCCATTAATCTCTTCTACTGGAACAATGTACCAGGCCTACGTCAATCAAAACAATTCACAAACTCGTTTACAGCTACAAGGTGCTTGAACTCACAAGGAACGAGCTAAAAACTTTCATCGGACTCATGACAGGGCATTGTGCCCTCCGATACCATTTGTAGAAAATGGGAAGAGGAAAGTGGAAACTGTAGATTATGTGATTGGGCATAAGCGTTTTCACACTCCGGTAGAGACCGGTTATCCCACGAAGAAGTGAGCAATATTAAACCCCAAGAAAGTTACCAGGTTCATGGAGAACGTTGGACTGCTTGGGAGGGCTGACACACCTCACTAGGACTATATTTAACCTATAACCTATAATCTCTTGTAATATGTGCCTTAATTTGTAGTAAGCATCTTAAGGTGGTAACTTAAGAATCAAAATTAACCGGTCTATTTTATTTATACAAATTGTAATCTGCATTCTTTCTTGCACGGCATGTTTGAGAAGGCATTTAGTATTCAAAATAACTCCTCCTGTCGCATCAACAAATAAAACAATTCCATCACATGAGCACATAGCTGTTGTGACTTCATAGACATTACTTGCAGTGTCAAAGATATTCATCAGATAATTTTTATTTTTAATATTAAGAAGTAACAGTGTAACTGGTTTTAATTTTATGGAGCAACCACGTTCCTGTTCAGTAAATAGGATGTCGATGTAACGAATCTTCGTTACTTTGTCTCTTCATAATCTTGATAGCCCGGATGTATCTTTCTAATAAAGCAATCCACAAAGGTTGTCTTTCATTGATGAAAATGCCCAACGATGACAATATTACGAATGAATGAAGTATTATCTATTATATCAGCCAAATATTCCATGATATGAACAGTATCAGGAAGGTCCTGTTCTTTTAGCTAAAACTTTTATTTCTTTTTGAATGGCTCAACCAGAGGAACAAAGAGTGGCTGAGCATCTTCTTCCTAAACGATTGTCTTCACATCATGCCCGTATAGTTGTATTGTAGATAGGTAATCGGTTT
Source organism: Ontholestes murinus (assembly GCA_963969525.1). NCBI lineage: Eukaryota > Metazoa > Arthropoda > Insecta > Coleoptera > Staphylinidae > Ontholestes > Ontholestes murinus. The sequence continues at coordinate 49,040,898 of OZ018390.1, read as the reverse complement.
TATCTATATGCAAAACAATCGCCATCGACTGAGGCTCTGAATCTTTCATGAGTTCACCATCATATCAATGTTGTTCCTCTTCGTCTTCAAAAGTATCTTGCTTTTTTGATCATCATCATAACTCAAGGCCAATGTAATTTCTAAATTCTTCATATATTTGAGTATCCATACTATAAAAAGACCTACTGGTAGGATACTACAGTCACCTAAAAATGTTCACAGCATTGTTAGCAAAACTCAGCACTCAGCAACCGTTTCAACAGGGTAACCCAACTTTTTGGTGTGATATTTCGTTTGATTGGAGTAATTTAAAGGAAGTAAAAAATAAAATTCGATATACGTATTGTAAGTCTTTTTTGCAAAACACAGCAGTATTAAAGATTTCTATAAATTATTTTTTAATCAATATTGCTTATTTATAAATTAATTTAATGATCAAATAAAAATACTAGTAGTAACATTTTCTTTTTATTTTTATAATCAAAAATTTTACCAACTGATAGCACAAAACATTTGTATAAATACTTAAAATAAATTCAAATATTATTTATTATAATACATCTTTAAATTGTGATTTAATTAGGCAAAGATAGAACAAACAAATCAAAAAGATTACAGAACGCCTTTTTTCCTAAACAATTATATTAGTTTCATTTTCATTCTAGTAGAAATGTGTGAAAAACAGATAATGCATGTGGGTATTCTTAGATGATGTTCGAGCTATTTTCGTAACGCATGTGACCCAATGTTTGCCAATCTTTAAGTCAAAGTCATATTTTAGTACCTGCAAACTAAATGTCAGATTGTGAAGCGTATGTGCCAATAAAATGCGGATGAACTTTTCTCATTTCGAGCCCGTAGACCAACAATAATGACCAGACTGGCGATTATTTAATTCCTTAATCATCGGGTTATATATAAAAAAAGGTAGTTATTTTTAATGCCGTGATTCAAATCGATGGCGGAAATATTCGCGACGCACGGGACAAATATAAATTCGATAATGGGACTATTTGGCGGCAATGATCGCTGTTTCATTGTCCAATATTTACATCGCGAAATTGTGTGTGATTTTAAAAATATTTTTTTAACTAAATACATTTTATTCGTTCTCCTTATTGAATAAAAGTATGTTTGTCTTTAATTTTTTTTAAACGAATGATTTTATACATGTTTTGCAATAATTATTCTAGAATTATATAGAATATTTATTTAATTGTAGTAGCGTTTAGATTGTGGTGAATCTTGAATATGATATAATAAAATTTCTGTGTGATAAATTTGGTTTACTACTACATTTGTATAATTACAGGTGAATATAGTTTCGACTAATAAAAAGTCATCAGCAAATTTGAAGTAGCCTCAAATTATGAATTTGTTCCTTGTATTATAAAATAGTTAAAAAATACATTATGCCAATTTAGTTCTCTAATGGAAATATTCTAAGATTAGTTTTGGCTTCTTCCTGAACGATTCTCTACACTGGTAGAGCAGATGGGTAACAACTAACTAACTGGATAAAAAATGGCGGACGAAGTGAAGGTCGAATGTGATACCGCCACGAACAAATCAAAAACAAAGTGTCCTAAATGTAAACGGAATGTAGTTTCTGCATTAAGTTGTACGAGTTGTAACTTCCATCCAGCGTGTCTTGACATCCATATGAGGAAATGTGAGCGTCGAAATGCTAACTCAGTTTGCGAGGACGAAAAGGTTAAGTCATCAATCCCTACCAACGAGGGTACAGTGCAATTTCGATATGTTCTTGAGGAAAATATTGAGAAACTAGAGAGTAAGAAGTGCTAAGTGATTGCAATACTCTTTTGTAAGAGAAAATCACTTATCTTCAAATAAACTCTAGTTGCAAACCATATCAACAGTTTCCCTGTAGAAATAGCAGCTCCCTGGAAATCATTGACATCATTCCACCAGATGTAGAAGATTCCTGCAAATCTGCCATCTCTAAGCCAATTATAGAACCACAAAATGACCGTACACGTAAATAGAAACAATGTGAAGCCGGCAACGAATCAATCAGACCACTGCAAGTAGTCGAAGAAGAAACCTAACCGGCGACCCAATGCCCCAAGAAATTAGCCACTCAACAGAAAACACCCGCACTGGATAATAAAGGTGGGCAGCGTAATTTTCAACACGATACCGATCAGTGGAAACAGGTGCGATATAGGAGGCCAAGGCAGAAGATTGAAGGAACTGGCGAAGATAAAATTATTCAAGGTGTTGAGAAGAAGGCACATCTCTTCATACAAACACAATAGAGAGCTCACTATCGCAATTCTTGGAAACGAACGAATTTAAACACTTCCACTGCGAGAGATTACACGCGAAGCATCTCCAGGAATAAAGCTAATTTAAAGTAACTATTCCCCTAAATAAACTAGATTAAATAAATTACGCTAATTTATGGCCAAAAGGCGTAATAATTGACCGTTTTTTATTCCATCTAAACTGAAAACGCGAGAAACCCCAACGGAAAATACTTACACAATAAATATTTTACATCTTAACATAGAATCCGTAAGAAATAAAACACTAGAACTGATTTAATCAAATAATAAATATGTGTTTGTGTGTCTGTGTGGGCATTGGCTAAATATTTAAGTTTAAATAAGTATGTAGTAGTATCACATTTCGCTCACAGAAATTTGATACACGGAGGAGTTATCAAATTAGCGAAAAGCTCAGAAACGTGCACCTCTTTAAATTTAATTCATCACTCAGTAGAGCGAGCCTGTGAGATTGCGACGGTATTCAGCCAAAACTACAATCTCATATTAATATCAGTCTATCGTTCTCCAATGGGAAAATTTGAGGTGTTCTTAAATGTGTTGTCCTCTGTTTTAGATCAATTCGTTTTAACAAAAACAAATATAATTTTAACAGGGGATTTCAACGTTAGGTTCACCGAAGAGGATCCCAACAAGGGAAAACTCCATGACATGTTATCCTCTCATGGTCTGGCGAGTAGTTTTTATTCTCCTACAAGAATGAATAACAATATTTTTTCTAGTTATAATGACCAACTCATACAACATTGTACCATTGACACGACAATATCGGACCACCTCGCAATAATTTTTAATTTTCACACAACAAACCTCCGAGCTGACACAAATCATATAGTTGTGAAACCAATAACATCACAGGGAAAGCTACAGTTTTTCAATCATATTGAAGAACTTACAGACTGGAGCAACATAGATGACTCAACAATGAAACTGTCACAAAAAATGAAATTTCTTATAAATACTCTCAAACAAGCGTCCAGAAAAGCTTTTCCTGATAAAATCGGGAAAAGAACAATCCGGCAAAATCGAAGCTTAATGAACAGAATATGTAAGAATAGTTAAGATAATGAACTTAAAGCCACTAGAAAAAAATACAAAGTAATCTATAAAAACGAAATAAAAAAGGCAAAACTAGAAGCTAACAATAAATACCTATTAAAACATTGTCATTCACCCAAGGCCATTTGGAGTTTGATAAAAAAATCCACGAATTAATCATTCGCATAGTCAAATAACACCAAATAAGTTTAATAACTACAAATATAGCCAATAAACTGTGGGAATTCGCTCCTGGCCCTGACAAAATCCTGCTCTTTTAATGTGTGGAGGTGTCAACTGTGATATGTCTACTTACTTTAAATTTTTCGAAGCAACAATACGCGAAGTTAGAAATGCAATTACAATCGAGTCATAGTTTTGACATTTATGGAATCAATACGGAAATGATGAAATGCATAAAGAGCCAAATAGTGATTCCACTAATAAAACTATTTAATGAATCCATTAAAAGGAATACTTTTGCTGATCTACTAAAAGTCGCAAAAATTTCTCAAATTAACAAAAAAAAGAGACGAGGAAGATCTTGTGAACTATCGACCTATAAGTATTCTTCCAATTATCTCAAAAATATTTGAGTCACTCCTTAAAGAGCAATTGGTTGAATACTTAGGATTTAATAACATCGCCACTAGCCAGCAATATATGTTTAGAAAGAGTTTATCAACTACGAGCGCTATCGCTGATTTTGTTAAATTAACAAGAACCAGTTGCCTATAAAGACTATGACATTTTTTGTTTTTCTTTTATTCTTATTTTAAAATAATTTAAATGATCAATCCATTATATTTCACCTAAACTACAACCCTTCCAATTCATTGTAAACAATAAGTATCTCTTTTTGCACTTCTAGAACCACTCTATAAGAAAGTGGAAACACAAGAAGTGAATTTCAACCCTTCCGTGTATAAAAAATATCTATGTAAAAATATTATATATTGTGTAACCAACTTAACTAAGATAATTTTATGAACATCTGGCCATTTATTTAATAAGGAAGAAATGCCGTAAATTTGTAACCGATTTATAGGAAAAAATAGTTCTAATTTCCCAAGACGGGTTTCTAGTTCTTCTAGATTATTTGATAAAAAAGTGAAATTGTTACAAGTTTATACGCATATAATAATAATTATCAATGTTGCTTAATACTTATATTAAATTTTTGAAGTTGAAAATTTTGGCAGTATTGATAAAATATACTTTTAATTCATTGTAAGTATGGATTACCACGTAGTAACGGTCGCAACCATTCTCTTTATAATTTTATATGTTTACAAAATAACGTTTGGGTCTAAATACACCTGTTATTGTTGTTCATTGTAATGAATCACCTTCACCAAGTCGATAATTGAAATGGATGTTAATTAACTCGGCGTTTGTATTCTTGATAAAGGAACTCATTAACAAAAATTTATCTACTAAAGAACAGAAATAAAAGTTAAACAGTCAAATGTCACTCAGTCTCAACAAATTCGACAGATCTAATGATTATCAACCACCAGACATATTCAAATGAAATTGAGGTTTAAACTGTATTTCTTTTCAGTGTCTACACCTGCCTACTGTTGGTGGATGAAAACCTTTCATAGTAATTAGAATATTGTAAAAAAGTTCGCGATACTTTAATTTCGATTGCATTAAAAATGTAAAAAATATGCAAAACAGTTTTATTGAAAATTTTGTTCGCCCTATATTTTTGAAAATAAGCGTGGTTTCAAAAATTATCAGGACAGAATTTTTGCTGTATGTTGCTATATTTGGGATCTAGTGCAACGTTTAGACAATAGATGGCACCTTTATGATTTTATCGTATCGATGGTTAACCAGGAGAGTTAAATGCCTCCTAAGTGAATCTCGATTCACTGTCTCCAACTGAGCTACGCTGTTGAGATACAAAAAAATCGACACCGGTCCGTGGCTGGTTCGGGGAACAATATTTAAGAGTATTTAATAGTTAATATGGTGTGATTAAACTTTTCTTTCTCAAAGACATACAAAGTCGTCTACGTTAAATTAAGGTGAACGATTAGTGATAATCATGTTAAATTAAATGGCGCTAGTCCGCCTGAGCTATAGGTTTACGGTCTTTCTGTGCAATCCAAAATGTAAAGTGATTAATACGCTTAACTAGGTCAAGTAGTCTTATGATTTTCAACAATTATTTGATTAATTGTGAAGGTTGGATGGTGATGAGCGACATTGGATAACAAGAAATATAAATATAAAATTTGATAAGAAGAGATTTGTTAAAGATGCGTTTTGAAAATCTAGTGCTTAGGTAAAATATTGTTTGTCTGTGATATTAATGAGACTTAGGTAGTTTCATATAATAGATTGTTTGGAGTTTGGTAAGTGTTCTTAAAGCTGATGTAAAATGGTTTGTCGGATTTTAATAAACTAGATTACACCATCAATTATATCGGCCGTTGTCGTAAATTTATGAAGCCATTTTTGTTCTTTTGTTGCTCGCTGATTACAAGTGACCGATTTGAAAGTCTGTTTTCGCTTTTGAGTTTGTTGTTTTTTTAAATAGTATATATGGGATTTAAATAAAAATTAGAGTCGAATATGATATCTATGTATTTGTAAACGTAAAATATAAGCATATTAACAATTTTTAATGCATTTAACGTAAACATTATATACAAATTAATTTGTTTTTAGTAGAAATACATGTAAAATGCCGAAAACTCACTTTGAGTATGGCAACATATAGTCCATCCGTTGGATCTTCCGTCCTACGTCACAAAATATCACTTCGAGAAACGACACAAACACATTCAGTCTGATAAAGTAAACCAAATGCGTTAGAAAAAGAACGCACTGTAAAACTTTCGCCGTTTTTTGAAGCGATAGTTTGTGACGTATCCAACGGACAGACTATAGTCATATTTTATTATTTTATTCTAGTCAGTTTTTTTTGTAACTAGATATTTCAAGAATATGGGTTCTTTGGGACAAACTGTTTTTTAATGAGTCTGCGTATACATAAGCTGTAGCTCAAACATCGCTAATTACCGAAAAGCTTTTGGTAAAATTCCAACGAATCAATGTGGTACTGGGTTTTCGTGTACTCGATGAAAAACAAACATTCTTATGTATAGCTTTACTTTATTTTACACCTCATAGTTTTCGAGAAAAATATAGGGAAAATACTATGATGGCCACATCACCATTTTATTATTCACAAAAAGGCATATTATATATGAAATTATTATCCACACAAACAATATAATACAAATGTCTAAGAAGTTAATATTGTTAATTAAGTTAGTTTAATATAATTTTTACCTAAATACGAAACCACTTTCTCTTGATTTTTTAAAATAAACAAATCCTAGGGTTGTTCATAAAACATTAAATTTTATCAAACACGATACAATAAGTGGTCGGGCTCTTGCCAGACATTTTTGTCGTAAGTTAATGAATAGCTTTTGAAAAAGCTACATTAATATGACGACAAAAATTAGCAAAAGAGTCCTGCTACAAATTATATTTGGCCAGAAAATCCAGAGAATGATTCATAATTTTCAACGGTCGTAGTCGGTTTTGTGAAGCCAGAAAATCGTCAATCCAGAAACACCAGGCCGTCTCAAAATTAAGCATTTTTACGATTTGAACGGTTTTGCAAAGACCGACATTTTCACTTTAAACAAACCTCAACATTGAACGAGATTTTAAAGAATTATGTTTTTTTATGAAGAAGCTGGATGGAACAGACTATAAGGAAACTGTAATAAAAATAATGTGGAATGCTACAGCAAAAATCCTAATGGAAAAATATTTTCGAGATTTTAATATTAAAATCAACCTGTTTTCCTACATTGAATTTAAAGAAGCAGGGGCTGCTGGAGATATCAAGAGGTGGGAGCTTCAGTTAATGCCTGAAAAACGAAAAGTGAGTTCATAGATATTGAATATCTTAAAATGATTAATTCTTGTGACAAAGATATTTCTTCTGAATTTCAGCGATTTTTTTTTTCAAATAGCTGCACAAGAGCTTGCATGGAGGGGCAGTGAAGCGGCCAATTGTTTGATTTACTATTTGAATCAAGAAGAACTAGAAAATAATGGAATTAAAATAGGGCGTTTTGAACACAATACAATATTTAGTAAGACTTCCCAAGGAGAATCTCATAAACTTCTAGCCATCAAGTGGTTGACACCAAATTTGGACGATAATAATATTTGTCCTGTTATTTGTCTAAATAATAATATTTGTTGGCATTTTACTTTTGTCTTAAATTTCAGGCATCTGGAGAAGATGTCAAAAACGGGATCAAGCATCAAGACCAAAAGAATTTAAAACCTGTAGGTTTTAGTTTAAAAATTGCCCAGTAGGTGTTAATGAAAAATAGACAAACAAAACGCAGAAAAAGTGAAGACTTGAAGCGCGTAAAGGTTACAAATCATTCAACCAAGGGTATCAAAGCAAGAACTGATAAATATTACGGGACATGGTTCTGCATCGTCAATCCGTCCCTATTTACAAATGTGTTCTGAGCATCATGCAAATATAATAAGTAAGTTAAGGCAAAGCCATTCGAAGGAAACCGCTAACCATGGTAGTGCTTCAAGTCATCACTTTTGCCAGTCTGATGAGTCAACAGTTACACAAGGAAAGCATATTATTTATAATACTTTTAATGTTTATAATTATAATAAAAGTATTAATATATAATTTATATTTAAGATTCTAAAATAGTTATTTAAGGTACAAGTGTAAAAAGTGATGCTTTTTACACGTGTGCCTTACAAAATTTTATCTTCGATCGTAAAGGATTTCAAAGAATATATTCTTATGAGTAAAATTTTAATGTCAGTTCAATAATTCAATTAATGAAAACATATTTTACCCGCAGTGCACTAATGAAAGCGTTACCTAGCAACCAGTAAACAAGTTGCACAAATGTCGGCCGCCATTATTATTTGTGGAAGAAATGTTCGCTTTATTGTAATCGCTTCGACTTGCATTAAATGAAATCTTCGGAATTCTTAAATCTGCCATTTCGTTTGTATTATATATTTTATTTATAGTTAATTAGTTATTTGTATCAATGAATAAAAAAATAAGTTTTTCGTCGAAAATTTGTGCTATAATATATTCATCCGTCAAATTTGAAATTTCTGTGCAATAAAAACAGTTTGACATTACCGTGCAATAAAAACGTGAAAAAGCACTAGTGCTTTAAAAAGCCACTTTTACAATGAAAAATGATGCAAAAAGCGTTTACTTTCTGTACGATCGTAGATAAATCTTTGTTTAGTATGCTGAATTCGAAATTTGGCACATGACATTTTAATTTCTAAATTTTTGATAAGAGGACCAGCATGTATTGTCACTGTAAGAGAAGGAGCTTCGTTTTCTTGTCAGCAGAGTGAATTTTGATTAGTTTAGAGTGTCAGAGTAGAGCTATTTGATTGGAGGATATTTAATGAGTTAAATTGTCATTAAAACAAAAATAATTGTACATTAAAATAAATTCTAAACTTTCCAAAAATTTTGTTTTAGCTGTTTTATAATATTTTTGTCAGATAATTTTTTTAATTATTAAAATGATAAAAACTTGTGTAAATAATTGAGGACATAAATCGATTGAATCAAACTTTAAATGAAATCCAAATACATTCGTACACCGAAAGTGGGTGTACGATCAATACTTTTATTTCTAGTAATAGTAATGATTTTTGCGTTTCGACCACGTGGTCCTTCCGCCGTGTTATTTGTGTATTTGTGTTACTTTAAAGGTTCGCCCGTCAGTCAAAAGCACCATTAATTTTACCCCATTGGCTAATGGTACCGGTCACTTAGCCTATTGCAGACCCGGACTCCGGACTAAAAATGCTACACTCTTACACTATCCTTAAATTTCAAAGATCTTTTAGTCTCAACATGTTTGTTAAAGGACAATTTGCGATTTAAGATTCTTGAAAACTATTACTTTTTGTATTAGGGTGTTCTTGATACAATAGTTGAATAAATTAAATATTTGATTTCTTAGTTAAAAACACATATTTACACTTTTCAGTCCATTTCCCCTTTAGAATTTTTGTCTAAACAGTTTTGCTGAAATTGACTTAAGAATACATTTTAAGATCATCTACATAAAAAAAGATGTTTACAATCCAATACTCTTAGAAAGATCATTAATAGAAACATTGAACAAAAATGGTTCTAAGATTAAACCTTGCGGCACCCCTATTGTTGGGCAACAGGAACACGATTTGAAGCTGTTAAGAGTGGCACATGACTCAAGACCACTCAGATAAGAATTCTTCAATAATTTTGCTGATTAACAAAAACCAAAGTAACTCAACTTGTGCAGAAGAATATTGTGGTCATCTCTATCAAACGCTTTTGACAAATATGTGTTGACAACATCAAGTTGCCTAGCAGTATCAAGTATTTCAGCAATATTACGAGTAATTATAAATAGATGACCAGGTACAAAACAATGTGGTTTAATAGACGTGTAGGATTTAATATGGTTAAAGATTTGATCATACAAAATATATTCGCAATGTGTGGAGGGGTTTGCAATGGGACGAAAGTTGTTAACATTTACCCACGGAGAAGATGATTTTGATATAGGACAAATGGACGCAATTTTCATTTTGTTTGGAAATTTACTAAGTACTAATTGACAAATTAAATAACATAAAAAGTGGCTTGGTCAATAGAACAGCACAATCCTTTAAAAGGAATACAGGTAACTAATCATCACCATCCTAATTATTATCTGAAAGCTTTTAAGAATATTTAAAACTAAATTCGTTGAACTGGGGGGAAAAGTAAAATTAGGTACATAACTGACATTGTCAGGATTAATAATACTAGTTGAATAGGAATTTACAAATACAAAGAACTCACGAAATCCATTTACTATGTCATAGTGATTATCAAGATACTTATCATCATGTATCAGCTCGATTTTTGGTTTATTTTATAGTTAATATATGTCCAAATGTGTTTTGGACTAGACATAATTTGATTTATACTGAAGATATATAAATGGGATAAGCCCATGTGATTTTGCTCTTTATTAGTGATCTCAAGTTTTTAAATTTAGATGACCTGGCCGATTCTTCAATGTTTTTTTTCTGATTAAGTTTCGTTCTTGTAGATAAGCTTATTAATTTCGGAATTATAATATGATAACGATTTAATTTTAGTGACTATACTTTCGATCAAGATCAGATTATTATCAAACTGGTCACTAAAAATAAATCGTTTTGATATTAACAAAGAAAGGTATTTTATTATATTGTATTCGTAATACCGGAATTAATAAATACATAGATATGCTAAATTATTACTTTTTTATGGAATCAATAAAAATGAACAGCATTTAATATAATTTTTATTAAAATTTACACATATTAAGGAAATTAAGAGATAGTATGATGTTCCCCAACATTTTTTTGTAAATATAATATTATAATATAGATTATTTTAGGAGCAATTACAATTAAAATTTATTTTATTTACTTGTTATGGGAATATATATTGCTTATATGTTTTCTTTGCTTAGATCGTACAATATTTACTTGAAATTATACGTATACATATTTATATAATAAAATAAATTCCATATTATTATTTATTAGGTGATGAATTACCTTTATATTGTAATTAAAATTATATAAATTATAATTAAAAATTTAATTTTCTAATTCATAGATTACTAGAAAATTAACTTCAAATTATCTATAGTAAAATAATAAAACGTTATTTACAATTTAAATCCGGCTGTTGATGAAGTATTCACGTTAACAATGATTTTCCGTTATATCGAATTAAACAATGAAGTAACTAAAGCAGTTACGTATAGTTATCATCACACTTAGTAAGAACTTACTTACTGACATTTCGGGTTTGTCCAAACAGAAAAAGCGCTAATTATTTCTGTAAACACTTAATACCGTTGAACATGTTAAAGGAGACGTGGGGTTCGCAATATGTTTCTTTTAGATATATAAACTAGATGTTATACACAATAAAACTTACAAATAAAAGATCAATCGTGATAAACATTTAAACATCAATACGAAACGCGTATTTTAAAACGCGCACTATTTGAAATAAAATGTTTGGGCCGGCGTTATTAATAGAGCATTGTTTTGACAGCAAACCCGTTAAATGAGGAAACAGCAGGTGTTTTCGTGCATCCACAGAACACGAAATCCATTCGTAATGGAAGGGTCGATACGTGCGATGGGCATGGTGGAAAAAGGGCCGTTTTCCGAAATGGTAAAAACACGTGTCGCCGAAACGGGACGGCGCATGTCCCGGATTATTTTCCTATAATTGATTTTTATCTTTCGCCGCACCGTGTGCACCGCTCCACGTTTTGAATATTTAATTGAGCGAATTCAGCCAGAATGAAAGAAAGAGTTGAATCGGACGTCACGAGTAATGTAAAAATAACGTCCGCATGCTAGGCGGTATTAAAATAGTTCAAACACGAGTTTTTAGAGCTATTATTTTAACAACTTAATTATAATTTCTAGTCTAGGTTATAGAATAAGTGAGGAAACGCATGCGCCGAGTTAAAACCATGTGACTAATTTCCCATAATTTGGCACATAAAGTGCAAACTCGGCGCATTATTGCCGTCGGCATTTAAATAAGAATTGGGTGGAAGTCGCGGGATGGATATTAGCAATTAGGTCTAAATTTGGTTTCGGGTTAAAGGTTAAAGGTGGAAGTAGGCGGGGTGGTAATGGGCAGATTAGTTAGTTCGATTTGTAGGGAGGGTGGCGAGAGATGCAGCAGGATTGGTGCGGATTTGAAATGCGCAAGTTCCGGCAGACAGAGAGCAGGTTGAATTTCGCGAAGGAGCACAGACTTGAAAATGAATGAACTTTACCATTGATTAGGGGGTAATTGTGTCCTGGATGTCCGAGTAATGATTTTAAGCCACTTTCCAAGAGTATAGGTGATCCCCGGTCCTTATAACTCATCTCACTATCACTGTCACTAAAATTAATGATTGAGCGCGGAATTTTGATGGATTTTTTCAGTGGTGTAAACACCACTGCACACCAGTAGAAAGGAAAGAGAAAAGCGCACCAGCAATCCGGCAAAGCTGCATAAATAACACACGAGGTTGGTTGGTTCTGGTGCTTAGGACCACCACAATCAATTCGTACTAAAATAGTTTGCTGGCGACATCACTGCACTCTATTGCGCCCAGTCGCTACCGACGCGATCCGACGCGATACTCCAAGGTTGATAACGTTGTTGATAAACCCGATCCACTATTACTATACATTATATATTGCTTTAATTATTTACGTTTCTCTCTAATATATATTATAAAACATAACCAATCTTGCATTGCGGTGTCAGAAGCGTGCGTGACATAGATTACCGTGCGCTTGCGCCTGCACACCCGCAACCCGTTCTACTCCGCAAACTCGCACATTTCCTGCACCCACACCCCTATTTCTTGCACAGCGGTCCTCAAACCATTCACCCCTGTTACTCATACTAAATTTGACAATATTATCCCAAACAACTATATTTAAATTAATCAATATCGTGGAATAATAAATACACACGCACATATATGGTATCAAATTTATACTAAACGATATATATAGTTCCATTTTTACTTAATGTAAATAAAGAAATCTGCTAGCAAAATAGAAAATTTTAGATATAATTTTATAATACACAAAACATTTTTTTTAAACTACAAATATAAGAATTTAGAAATACATTTTCAATATAATATAAAAATGTGTTAAGCAGTTATATAATTAAAAACAAATAATTTATGAAAATTAAAATAAAATTAAAATACTAATACCGATTAATGAGCTTTAAGTGTTTAACAATTAATAAAATTAATACTATAACCTAAAATATTTCATTAATTTAACATATGTACAATCATAGTAATATAGTAGTTAATGAATCAATTTAAAAATAATAATACGTTTTTATGAGGTGTAAACAGTGTTGCAGAATGTTATTTTTTATAATAAACTTATAGAAACTATAAAAAAACGCATAATATATTACATTATCTTTATTTTCTGACTTATTATTATTTATTTTTGGAATACATTGTGTTAAGCAATGTTTAGGTTTCCCTGTAATTGGATATATGTATATGTTGGGATATAAATGAATTTTTATTATTATTACATGCATCACTATGTTTATTATAACCAAAAAAGAAACAATTATACCACAGCAGATTACTAACTGTTAATCATTTAGTTACTAAAAATAAATTTAAAAGTATTACCTAATAAATTCAAAATATGAAAACATGGAAATCTACAATAATGAGTCTGACTAAGACTACAAAACAAATCACTTATTAAAACAACTACTAATACATTTTATCATTAAAATATTAGTTTATTATTATTGCTATTATTTATTTAAATTCTCAATTCAAGCACTAATTAGGTTTTCATTTTAAGAAATTTTATTATTGATCTAGTTTTTCACATTGAATTTACATTTATAAATTCATACTTTTTATCAAGCATATTTTTTTTAGTTAGGATTTATAATTTGATTTAAGCATTCTGTTTGGCCTGCAATAGAAATCTTTATTTTATAAATAAATAATTCAAGTTATATTTGAGAAAAACAAATATAATATCAAGCTTAAATACCAAAAGATAGAACATGCATGTTTAGTAACTTTTGTTTATCTGTTATCGTCACTGGGTGACTCTACACAGGTAACAATTTAAAGAAAGGTTTTAATGAATGAATTCAGCTGATGTATTTGTCTGTTCAAGTTTTGTTTGGCGGTGGAGATATTTTTACCAGGAAGATAAACTTCAATGATATTTAAGGATAATCCTGTGAATCATTTACCATTTAAAGTAAGACAGTAAACGTACTTAAAATTTCTTTTAGGTGTCATTAATTAAATAAATTTTACTTCTTGAAAAAAGTATGCTATGCTACAATAAATTAAAGAATAGTTTTTGCTAAAATAAAGGTTTTCAATAATATATTATAAATGGAATTCAGTTGATTCTGTGCTTTGAATTTGTTCGTTGAGATTTGTTTGAGAGTTGAAAGATTTTTACCAGAAAGATAAACTTTATTGATAATTGATTGATGAGGCTGATAGATGTTGAAAGTTCATCTTCACTTTAGTGATATTTATGAAATAATTAATGTGTCAAATTTTATCAAAGAGTCGTCAAATTATTCTATTACTTGAAAATATTGTGATAATTTTAATTGAGGAAACTTTGTAGTACTGCTAAATCTATTAGAAAAGTCTGCCCAGCAGCCTTTGTAGAATGTATATTGAAATAATTTGTCAGTAAATTTGGGACTATTATGATATTGTGGCTGACATTCTGGATTCTTATAAATCCGTAGGATGTTAAACATTCATATAAACTTCTTGAAAGTTGAAAGAAATGCCAAGGCACCATGCGAGATGACTACTGTTCAATTACGAAGAAGGAGATATATTTTATGATCATTAGAACCAAGTATATTTTGTAATAACATATTTATTGGTTAATTCATACAAAATTTACACTTAAATAAAGTTTTAAGATAATGAACGAGGTATTGGTGTGTTAATTTACAAAAAAGCAAATCGACCATATTGGATTAGTTGTTAATTAGTACATGGATCGAGTGATGAAAAAAATTGATATATAGTAGAATGAGTTTTTCTTTTAATTTAGGGCTTACATTGAGGTGGCTAGGAAAACTGTATACGGATAATATGTGGAGATTGAAAGGACTTTTGGTGTTTTTCGGGTAGTTATTTATTAATTTTAATCCACCACTTTGCAAACCAACGTTAAAAGGAGTCAGTTAGCTCTTATAGAATAATTGGAGGGCTTCTGGTAATATATGAGCATATATAATTAGGGCAGGATTAAAGAAAAGATGATCAGAGATATAGATATCAGCACAATACATGTTATATAATAGAGGTGAAAGAGCAGAGCCTTATAGAAGTTCTTGCTCGTTGGTAAAAGAAGAAGAGAAACTTTTAGGGATCTATTGGAGAGGAATTGCTTTATAATTATTGTGATACGAAAAGAAATATTTAAGAGGTGACACTTGTATAATAACTCTTGATGCCAGAAATTAGAATGGTAAGTGGAAGGGAAGTTGATCATCAGTGAAGAGAATCAATTGCAATGCGGTTAGAAATAAGATAATGGATTTTGTTTTTGAGAAGGGAAAGTTGAGGGTTCTTCACGTTTAGGATTATAAATTACAATTCCTAACTTCCATACTGATAGGAAGTATTGTTTTTTTAAAGGAAAAGAAAATAGTATTTAGTATGTAGTTATGTTTGGAAAGGGTTTTAGATGTACATATCTGTATATAAAGTCATATACAGTCGCTGTATTTTTGCCTTTCTTTAATACATCAACATGTGTCCGTTGTATTGAACATCATTTCTTTCAAAATAGCAGTAATTTATCATTTAAAATTTAAAAATTTGTCAGATCAAAGTTTGTGTCTCATTCTATGACATAAGACTTTGAAACTGTTGAAATATTCTATGCGATTACGTCAGGGTCTGTGATGGTTTTGTAAGTATATTTTATTTATCTAACTTATATTAAATGCACCAAAAAGAAATAGCTTTGACTATTAGTCATATTAAGAAGAAGGATATTCTAGATTCGAAATATACATTAAAATCACTATCTATCAATTTTTCATCAGTAATATTGTATTTTAAGTTAGAAGGATGATTACTGCTTTTAATAAAAATAATTGGAAAATCAAATGAAAATTAAATAAAACTTGTAACCTATAATTAAGAATAATTTAAGAATCTCAATAATATTTTATATCATTTAACTATTAAGTTTTTAAGTTTGTATTTAAAACAATTTTAAATGAATTACTTAGTGATATTGAAGAATAAAAAATGACGAGGAAAATATTAAAGATTAAGGTAAAAATGTCCTAATATTATCTTGTTTGAAGGTTAGAAATTATCTATTTGTATTAATTTCAGCTAATATGAACTTTATTACAAGCAAACGAATATATGGTATTACTAGGTACTACATTTTTCATAACCAAGAAGCTATTTTAAATTATTTAGTTGAAATCTAAAATAATATTTATGTGTTTCAAGCATGAATAATTATAATTTTAAAAAGTAAATATTTGAATTATGCCTGTAGTGCGATAGTCCTATACACATTTTAAGAGCAA
Organism: Ontholestes murinus; assembly: GCA_963969525.1. Taxonomy (NCBI): domain Eukaryota; kingdom Metazoa; phylum Arthropoda; class Insecta; order Coleoptera; family Staphylinidae; genus Ontholestes; species Ontholestes murinus. Next base: position 49,024,347 of record OZ018390.1, on the reverse strand, counting down.
TTTTATAATGCAATCTAACTTTTTAATTTTTTTAAATATTTTAAGAATTTGTTAGATAAATAATGTGATTATAACTAGTTTTAGAAATATTAAGGTGTATATTTAGTTGCATATACTTACATTAGTAAAAATATGGCCAGGATTGTTTATAGAAAGGCACTTGGTTGGTTTCACAATTTTTACGATTTATTCCGACTAGTTTCGATTTTTACATCATTATCTAGGAATGGTACAGAAGATAAAATATTTTTGCTTAAATACTAAAAGTTATAAATTCAGGTAATAAGGGCGGTCATAATTGGGGAACTCCAGATTTCGTCGTTTTCGTTTACGAGGTGTTTTCCCCGTTTTAACGCTTTGTTAATTTCTAATCCCTCTCGGAGATTTAGATTACGGCTCTTGTTACCTGCATGCAAAATCTTAAAATTATTTTCTTCGAAGAAGTGGTTATGCGCGATGCAATGTTTGGCGAAACCGGTGGTGCCTTTATTGTCTAATATGGCTTTTCTATGTTCTTTTAATCTTATGCTGAATGTTCTTCCGGTTTGGCCAACATATGTGGCATCACATTCACCACATTGGATCTCATATATGCCGCATTTGTTGGATTTATCTATTAATTTTTTGTTATTTATTAAGAGTTTGCCGATATTCGTTGAATTTGTACATATAATGTTAAATTCATTCCCAGTTACGCAATTTTTTATTTTATTAGATAGATCATTAACATATTCTAATTTAATCCAGTTTTCGTTTTTTTTGATATTGTGGTGTATAAAAATATCTTAATAGTTGTGTCTGTTTTTTCTTGTATAGTAATTTATCTATTATTTTTGTATTGTAGCCATTATTCCTGGCTATTGTTTTTATGATTGATAATTCTTTATAATAATTTTCTTTATTTTGAGGGATATTAATTAATCTATGGAGGTATGCATGAAACGTGCTAAATTTAATTTGATTGGGGTGATTCGAATCTACTGGAATGATGGTATCGGTAAAAGTTTCTTTTCTATATATTTTAAACTGTAATTTATTATTAACCAAGTGCCTTTCTATAAACAATCCTTACTATTAAAAAATGTTTCACCACGTGATAAACGAGAACCAAATTCAACAAAAATATGGCCGGTTATCAGCTACAAGTATATTTAACTCATAACAAGTATCCAATATATGTATGTGTTCTTGAATTATGTGAAGATTAAATAAATAACAACAATGCGGTTAGATTCCGTTCTTTACTGTTTTTATTCAAGCACTAGATGTACATTTCGGACACCATGTGTCCATTATAAAGGGTTGCTGATATGTATGGAAACGGTCGAATATCTCCTAAAGTAAGAGAGCTAGCGAAAAATGTTAAGATACAGAAGTTTTAGGTTTTTTTTAAAAAACTAATAGAATAAAGACAAATTAAGTACACAGGATCAGTTAAAAAGTCAGGACAAAACAAACTTGATGTGATACACCAATTTTGTGTAGAATTTCAAGATGAATTGAAATATGGAACAAAATGCCGGGTATTCCATTAAAGAAAAAGCAAGTTTGTTTTGTCCTGACTTTCTAACACATCCTGTATACTTAATTTGATTATCCTGATAGTTTATAAAAAACCCTAAAACTTTTGTATCTTAACATTTGTCGCCTGCTCTCTTACTTTAGGAGATATTCGACCGTTTCCATACATATCAGCGACCCTGTATATAGGCAACTATTGATAAAGGACACATAGTATCCGAAATGTAAATGTGCTTAAATAAAAACAGTGAAGAAAGGAATTTAACCGCGTTATTATTATCAAGTAATGAATATATTAAAAACATAAGTGATGTGAAATTATATATATATATATATATATATATAAATATATTTTAACAAATGTCTCAAGTTCAAAATAGCACCTAAATTCATGAAAATTAATGGCAGCAATAAATAAATAGGAGCGCAACGAGCAGTAACAAAAACAACTATCCACTGGATTTAATTGGAAAATAGAAATTGGTATACAAGACGTATTTATCTAGGCGAACAGATGAAAGTTTTGAATATTGATCTCACAAACGGCTAGATAATATTACTTCTGACTAATTTATATCTGACACCATAAAACACGCCAACGAATGTTCATACCATCGCTATATAACTCAAAATAAAAACTAAAAAAAAAACTGAAATAATCCAGTAATAGAGAGCCAATACAATCTGCAATCATAACCCATATATTCTACCCAAGATTTAAAAACTATTCAGATACAACATTCAATATACAGAAGATCAAGTTAATGGTAAAAGGACTGAAATATACTCCTACAACAACCACTCTCAAAAAGAGCTTGCGGTAGTTACAGAAATCGCTATAAATAAAGCTGGTGTAACGAATAAAATCGAAAAACTACCATACTCTAATATAATAATTTAATATCGTAAGAAAATGGCTCATTTTAAGACAACAAAAAACAATGACGAAGAAACCATCAATCGAATAAAATAGAAGTGTAATGAACACAAATAATAATATGCAAAACAGATAAGGGTAACACAATTACAATACTTAAGAAACCAGAATACATGGATAAAGTAGAATCATGTTTAACAGAAAACAGTTTTCAAATAGTAAACAAAGATCCGACCCCGAATTTCTATAAACAGGCAACAAATATACCAGGAGAACAGGAGAAATTTAAATTAAAAGAAATTAATCCGAGAGCTCCTATTCCATACGGAATACCTAAAATTCATAAGGAGAATATACCAAATCGACCAGTTTGCACACATATAAACAATAAACTACCACAACTACTACCATTTAGATAATATCATTCCATAAAAAACTATGTAGAATACGTCAGAAACAGAAAAGCAATTCTAGTCTCATTTTTTCTCAAAAGCTTGATTACTTCAATACTAGTCCCGTAATTAATAGACATCATTAGAAAAAAATAGCAACAATATTGTCCACATGAAAACCGATATCTGCAATAGAATTTGATACCATGAATCATGTAATACTTCTAAATAAATTAGAACATTATGGAATACGGGGAGTCTGTTATAATTTAATAAAAACATACTTGGAAAATAGAAAACAAATTGTAAAAATTAAAAACTCTTTCTCCACAGCAAAGCATACCAATATTGGGGTACCCCAAGGGAGTATTTTGGGACCAACACTCTTTATTATATATATGAATGACCTTCAGAACATCACTAATACTAGTAATGAAATGATGGTTACTTATGCCGATGACACAAGTGTCCTTACTAGGAGTAAAAATTTGGAGGATCTAATACAAATATCAAACAACTTATTTGCAAGTATACAACAATGGATGACTGCAAATAAGTTAATACTAAACAAAAATAAAACTAAGGTGATGATTTTTGAAACAAAAAATAAAAATATACAACTTTCTGATGTCTACCTTAACAATGTTAAAATTAAACTCAATACTAATGTCAAATTATTAGGAGTATATATTGATAACAAATTAAATTGGAAAGAGCATTGTATGAAACTAATTCCCAAATTAAATTCAATATGCTACACCTTAAGAATCTTAAAGAAAATATTTGATATAAAAACATTAATAATGCTATATAAGTCAAATTTTGAGTCTATAGTACGATATGGGATAATGCTTTATGGTACAAGTAGTCTCAGTTATCAAATATTTGGCTTACAAAAAAAAGCAGTAAGAATTATTTTCGGTCTAGAATATACGCAATCTTGTCGCGGCTACTTCAAAAAAGCTGGAATATTAACATTTTATAGCCTTTACATGTACGAATTGCTTATTTTTAATTACAAACATAAACTTAACTTTAGTGATTATTCAAAAACTCATTCATACAACACCAGAAATAGTAATTATTATGATTTTCCAACTCACAAATTAACTTTATTTGAAAAGTCACCAAAGTATAGTGCAATTAAAATATTTAACAAACTGCCAACATATATAAGAAATATTACGAACCTAAAAGAATTTAAAACCAACTTAATCCAGTACCTTCTGGAAAAAGAAACATATACATCAAATGATTTCTGAAAACAAAATCATACTTAATTTTTCTGTTAAATTTTTCATATCCACTAATGTACTTAAATATTAAATCCCCTTTTAGTTCTTAAGCTCATTTTCTCTTTCTTTATTTCAGTAGTTTTAAGTTAATTTTATATTTAGCTATATTTAAGGATTTGATTTGTTTCTGTAAATCATTATTATGACGTGTTCCATTTAAGTTATGTTATGTACTTGAATTGAATAAATTTATTATTATTATAGAATTGATATTTGCCTAAAACAAAATTATTGCCGATTCAACGATAAATTTTACATTCAAAAAGATGGTCTTCCTAATGGTTCCCCGACGTCGCTTTTATTCGCAGAGAATTATATTTCTTTAAGTCCTTTGAAGAAAAACTGCTGATTAACAACAATCAATGGAAGAAGAATATTATCCACACGTGTCGATTGGTGAATGACATGTTTTGCACATGGGGCGTTCTGCTCTATAACTAGACACATTCCTACAACCAATGAATGACATCAACAAACACATAATTTACAATGGAGAAAGAATAATATGGTAAGATTAACTTTCTAGATCCGAAAACAACAGACACTATTGTACCCAACGACTCATTCCAGTCTGATCAAATTGAACGGTACCAAACACATATATTCAACATCTCTTATCAATTTCAATGAATGTTGATTATAAAAAGGATCGTAACACAATAATACAGATTGCCTATAACAACGGATATAACAGGAACACAGTCTTCAAAATCATGAAAAGAAAAAAGATAATAATAAAGAACCTCCTACTTCACAGTCCAGGAAAAAATAAAAAGATAAAGACATATTTGCACCAATACCATTCGGATACTCGGATAGAAGCAGCTCATGCATAGATATTATCATTACTAACGTCAATTATGCAAGTGCTGATGTAATTATTAAAGCTCAGATGCGGTTCGGCAACCAACTCCCAATCAATTAGAACCAGAATCATAAATCAAACAACTTTACAGGCACTGAACAGTAAACGTGGAGCAGTAAACTGGGATGAACTGAAATACTATTGCAAAGACTCTGCAGCGTATTTTAACAGATTCTACAGTATGTTTATTTCAGCATTTAACAGCTGCTGTCCAGTTAGGCATAAAATTCTAAATAATTTTAAAAAGAAACAGCCTTGGTTTACAGAAAACCTAAAACAACTACGCAATCAAGTAGAATTATATTATCAAATTTACAAAAATAATAAGTGCGAAAAAACCTATTCCGCATACAAGTCAGCAAAGAAACTGTACTCATCATCCATACAAAATGAAATAAAACACTATAATTCAAGTCGTATAAGTAATTCAAATAATAAATCTAAAGAATTATGGAACATTCTTAAATCTAAAAAGGGACACAACAGCACTCAAAAGTCACTAGACTATACAGGGTGGGCCACGAATAACGACCATTAAAAGTTTACGGGGTTCCTGCAAGAGGAAAAATCTGAAAAAATTCAACATTGTACGGTTGATTGCGATCTCCTCATGGAAAATATTTTTGACTTTCTATCACTTCCGGTTGTACCGGAAATGGCTACCAACTTTGTTATTTTAAATGGAACATACTGTTTATTATTTTATTTTTAAATTCCTTGTTCGATTGCCTACCTCTCCATATGGGTTTATGTCAACTTAACTTTTACAGTTTTTGATTTAAAAATTTATTTGTCAAATATTGACCTCAAATAGGCGTTTAGAAAAATGCCTATAACTTCTAGTAGGTACAAGATAGACACACGAACGGCATCTTGTATTGTACCTAATGGATTCCTCTACAGAGGAAATGTGTCAATTTTGACAGTTGGTATTTCAAAAATATCAATATTTCAGCGCCCACTTAAAAACATCATATTTCAATTTTTTCAAATGGAATAACCAATATTTTATCTTATAAGGTGATTCGCAAGATAATTTGCTACAAAAAAGTATTATACATCACTATATCTAGAGCCAGTAGTTTTTAAGTTATTTCGAAATTTATTTGCTCTCACATTTCAATAATTCCTCTTATATTCACACAGGCACGATAGTAGGCTTCTGTCAATATTTATTTAATCGAATTAGGAAAAATTCGTCCGAATATTATTAAAATGAATAGTTATCCCCAGTTACAACTTACAAATAAAACTGAAGCAAGAAGACTGGAATAAAATAATTTTTAAATAAGTAATTAAATGCAGGAACTGAAAAAAGTTGTCAGAAAAAAAATTATAACAATTGTTCAAAATGATGACCATTAACATGTAAACACTGTGCAGCACGTGTTGCGTCACCCTCTTATGTTGCTCGCCTAATTTTTTCTGAATTAAGATTCCGCGAATGCAGCTCGCACCCTTGCTTCCAATTCTTCTCGGGTATTGTCGGCATTTGCATAAACTTTATTTTTTACACGACCTCAAAGATATATGTGGATTTTCAATTGACACACATGTTATTGGTTTTTCTATTGAAAAATACCTTCATGAGAGAAACTTGATTCGTTCGTCCAAATTATATTAATTTTAAGCAACAACAACTCACAAAAATCAATCCTGTTCTCTGCATCTTGAGAAAATAATTTATATTTATAATTATGCATCCGATACATTTTCCAAATTCTTTGGAGTGGGGTTCTGCTTACTCTCAAATGCTCCTAGCAACCTGATGCGCGTTGATTTGCTTGAAAATAAGTCAAAACATTTACTTGAATTTCCTCATTCTTGGTTATTAGCTTTGGTTGATTTTTTTCTGCGTTTTGTTTTCCAAATAGTAGAAAATTTGACTCCAGTCTTCGAAACTTGTTTCTATCCATCGGCGGTAAGTGTGGATAAGTTTTGATGAAAGTCTTGCAAGTTCTCTCAACAATTCTGTTGCACTGGCCATATATGACAAATAAATTCATAATTTCTTTATTGGTACAGGTATTCATTGTATTATTACTCGAAAGAAGCGTACACAAATATTAATACGTTGGTTTCAACAAATATTGACAAAAGCCTACTATAGTGTACGTGTAAATAGAACAGGAATCATTCAAATAAAAATTCTGAGAGGAAACAAATTTCGAAATAACTCAAAAACTACTGGCTCTAGATATAGGGATGTATAATACTTTTTTGTAGCAAAAGGTCTTGCGAATAACACTATGAGATAAAATATTGGTCATTCCATTTGAAAAAATTGAAATATGATGTTTTTAAGTAGGCGCTGAAATATTGATATTTTTGAAATACCAACTGTCAAAATTGACACATGTCAATTTTTTTCCTTTGTAGAGGAATCCATTAGGTACAATACAAGATGCCGCTCGTGTGTCTATCTTGTACCTACTAGAAGTTATAGGCATTTTTCTAAACGCCTATTTGAGGTCAATATTTGACAAATAAATTTTTAAATCAAAAACTGTAAAAGTTGAGTGGACATAAACCCATATGGAAAGGTAGGCAATCGAACAAGGAATTTAAAAATAAAATAATATACAGTATGTTCCATTTAAAATAACAAAGTTGGTAGCCATTTCCGGTACAACCGGAAGTGATAGAAAGTCAAAAATATTTTCCATGAGGAGATCGCAATCAACCATACACTGTTGAATTTTTTCAGATTTTTCCTCTTGCAGGAACCCCGTAAACTTTTAATGGTCGTTATTCGTGGCCCACCCTGTATATACGATCTAAATGAACAAAAAATAGATGAACCTCAGCAAGTAATTGATTCAATGAATGAATATTTTAGTAAAATCGGCAACGCGGACGAATCAATACATACAGAATCTTATAACCTTAGATATAACATCGTGGGGTCAATTTTTTATATGGTGCATCTGAGTCAGAAATTCAGACAATTGTACAGTCATTGAAATCAACACTTAGTAAAGACATTGATGATGTGTCGTTGGAGGTAATTATATGTACATTGGAAAATATATTAAAACCGTTAACTTATGCAATAAATAGCACTCCAACCGAGGGTATTTTCCCAACAGCTCTAAAACTAGCTAAAATTATTCCTATATTCAAAAAGGGAAATCCTCATATAATTGGTAATTGCAGGCCAATATCTATCTTGCCTATATTTTCCAAGGTTTTCGAAAAGGTAATATACAATAGAATAACGAACTATATTAAGTCCAAAAAAATCTTATGTGATGAACAATTTAGCTTCAGGAAAGGTCTCACAACAACACATGTCATATACAATTTTTTAACATTTGTCTTAAATAATCTCGACAAGAGCAGCAATGTTATATCAATATTCATTGATTTAACAAAATAATTCTATTGTGTTCCTCATGAGCTATTACTAAATAAGCTAAGAAGCTATGGCATAAGAGGAAATTGTTATCTGCTCTTAGCATCATACCTTTCAGATCGGAAACAGATAACAAGTTCTTATATTAAAAACAAGTTATATAATTCAAATCTTGCTTATCCTACAATTGCTGTTCCGCAGGAAAGCATACTGGGGCCATTGCTGTTTTTATTATTTATTAATGATATGCCACGAGCCATTAACGCTCATTTAACTATGTTCGCAGACGACACAACGATCAGTATGGAGGGACACTGCTTAAACACTCTTAACAGAGCAGCAAATAAATCTCTAAATGAATTGAACACGTGGCTTAATATGAACAACCTAACAGTCAATACATCAAAAAGTAGTGTCATTCATTATAGAGCGTCAATGGGCCAAACAAACATTCAATTAAATAATAATGTTATAAATGAAATTGATTGTATAAGAAACATGTTCAAAATTGGTTAAGTACGTATATCTTATATATGCAACTACATAGAAATGTAATTCACGCAGAGGCAACCCTAACCGTATATATGGCTTATTGTCAACCACAACTAACCTACGGTTTACTGTTCTTTAAAATGCATAAAATTATGCCACTTATAAGCTTGTACATATATGAAACACTAAAATTTGTAAAGGGTAATTTTAATATACCTAATACAGAGCATTAATACAATGCGCGAACAAAGGACTTAAAACTTCCCAAGCACTATCACAGTTTTTACCACAACTCGTGTTTAGTGTAAACTATAAAAATTTACAACAAATTACCCGATACAATTAAAGATCTACCATTTTAATGCTGTTTAACAAAAAAATTAAACAAATGCTATTAGAAAAATATTTTTACACCCTGGACGAATATACATGTTTCTGTGAAAGTCTCCATAATTGATTAGTTGTAAATTTGCCCGTCCTATTTTTAATTATGTGTTTAGTAAGTAAGTTTTTATTTATTTATATAACCTATTTTGTGAGTCTTTTAGATATATATTTTAATATGTTGTTTATAGTTCAGTAAGAAATCCACTGGTTGGGAAAAATCAAATGCCCTCACGTCTTGCGAAAATTGGACAGGTGCTCCGTCTTGTAAACACCATACCCTGTTTCTTGTTAGTTAGGGTATATTAGCTAACGTTCCGGGTAATTCAATTCAGGAAGTGCAAATACATAGGCCTATTGAGATGGCCCTCGAAGAAATGTGGAACTACTACATGGTTTCCAAAAATTCCGCCCCAGACATTCAAAAGCCGTCGATGCTGATGATCAACTTGTCTCATAACATACGGATTATCAGTTGAATAATAGTGAATTGCCTGTTGACAGATGCGTTGTTATGGGATGTTCTGAATTTCCTGTCTTCCCCAGATACAAAATTCGGAACGAAATTGAAAATCAGTATTACTCAGTTCTTGATGTAGCTGAATATGGTATGCATGATATCGATTTTTCTTCAGAATGCTTTGTACTGACTTCTCGCTTATGCCAGTTCCTTCACCAATGTCTTTTTGGTTTACGTTGGGATGCTCAGTTGCTGTTAATAGCACTGAAAGTTGGGTTTCCTGGTTGATAATAGACTTTCTTCTTTCTTGTTTTTTTGTAATTCACATTTCAATAAATCTATTGAGTAAGTTCCTAAGACATTTCTCCTCCGTTCGCCCTTTTCGAAATCCATGATGATAATTTGCTGTCTACTTATACCGCGAAACGGAGAGAATCACTTTGCAACAAATATCAGAGAGATTTACATGTCAAACTAATTGTTTAATTGACAGATGCATATTTTCAGTCATGGCTATCTATTCAAAAACAAATTCGTATTCAAGGACCGTTTGAAATATACCTTCTTTTATATCTTTAAAAATATCACTTTTAGGTATAGGGTATGTTTAATATTTTTTATAGGAACTTAGATGCAGAATAATATAAAATTTAAAAAAATATATGATTCCATTTAATAAAAAAGAGTTACGACATTTTGAAATTTTAGGAAATGGTGTGTCTGATTCAAAGGCAGGGTTCCTCCAAAGTGAAATTTTTTAACACTGGTACATAAACAGTACTTATGACCAACCATAGGAAAAAGAAAAATTCTTAAATTTTAAATAGAACATCAGAATAATTTTTTTTGTGAACCTCCGCTTTTTACATTTTTTTCAGAAAAACGTGAATAACTCGGAAATGCCATATCGAAATTAAAAACCAGAAAAAGGTTCAAGTTATAAAATATTATCCAAATTGAAAAAATATATAGGGTGTTTCATTTAAAAAAATGTTTGCTTTTGTTATACCGCAAAATTGGGACACCCTGTATATTTGAAAATAATTTTACGGCATTGAGATTTTTAAATCAATAAATTTTTATACGAAACATTTTTTTCTATCTCTTACGGGAAAGGCGCTAGGAAAGCCAGACGCACTGTTGCAGGACCCTGTATTTGTTTGTGTAGAATTAATTTTATGTTTGTTTTTATGTGTTTGTGTTTTATTTTGTATATGGGTAATACGATAATTAGTGTGATTGGGTTTTTTATATTTAATTCATTTGTTTGCTTGAATAAAACTAATGGTCACACATCTTACGTATATATTCCCTATGAACAAATAAAAACAATTGTTACAGTATGATTGATTTAAAATTAAAAACTGAGTATATTCAGAGTGAAGTTGTTATGTAAGTAAAAGTATTTCTAAAATAAATTAAATACTTAATTTCACTAAACTTACGAAAAGAGTATGCAGATTAGAACGTTAGATATCGATCCAAAATTATATTTCTAAGTTTTTAACAAAATTATAGCATAATAATTTATGATCAATAATTTTACTAATGATTAATATGTACATCGATTACCCCTATACTTAAATTAAATTGTTTTATTCTACCAGATCTTGTTTCTTTTTGTACTTTTGGTTAATTGTCATTATATAGAATTTTTAAGGATTTATTTAAAAACTTATTTATTATACAGGGTGTCCCGTTAATGCGGGGAATTGGCTGGACCTTATATTCCTGGGGTCAAAATATGATGTTTTAATACAACTTATCTATATCCAAAAATTTATGGTTAAGCCGGAATTTGTCTTCAAACTTTCAAAAAATTTTATTTCTTTTGTTCATAAAAATTGAACGCTTTATTCTATTTGAATAAAATTTATTATACCATAATTTATACCATAATTTATATATATACAATAATCTTTATTTGGACAAATTTACAATACATAATAACATTTAAGATACAAGTAAATAAATGGTGTTAGTCCGTCTGGGCTATAGACCTGAGGTCTTTCAGCCCTTGTCTTGAATTTAAGGTGATAAAAAAAGGTATCTTTGCTAGCTAGCTTAACTGTCCTGGTGATTCGTACAAATGAATTGATGAATTGTGAGGGGAGGATTTTGATATTTAGAAGGGATATTTGGGTTTCGAGGGATACAGAATTTGGTTAATAGGGGTTGGTTGTGGGGATTATTAGCAAATTTAATGCTTAGGGCTAATATACGTTGGGAAATGGGTGGGATTTGGGTGGTTTCGTATAAAAGCTCGTTCGAAGGGTTATGGAGTGGGTTGGTAGGGTGACGGAGTTTAGTTAGGGTTCTTATGGCGGATCTTTCGGCGACTTGGAAGTGATGAAGGATAGATGGTCGGATTTGGGTGAAGAGGATTGTACCATAATCTAACAAGGGCCGGCATATCGATTTATATATATGGGTTGCTGTTTTTATCGATATTCCCTGTTGTTTGTAAGTTAATGATCTGAAATGCCGAGCCCTGGTTTTGATTTTGTTTTTTGTAGATAGGGCATGGAATTTAAAGGAAAGTTTTGAATCAAGAAGGATACCGAGGTATTTACAGGTGTAGGAGGGATAGATAACGGTGTTATTGATAAGGATCGTATAGGATTGTGGTGTGATTTTGTGATAGGGGATGAATAGTTGGGATTTTAAAGGATTAATTTTAATTCGCCATTTGGGGCACCAAGCTTGGATGGAGTTGAAGGAGCGTTGAAGGGATTGTTGGGCAATTTGAAGGGAGGGTGAATGGGTAACAAGAACGGTGTCATCGGCAAAAAGCAAGGAATATTTTGAAGGGTTAAAATATGTGGGATCAAGATTACTAATATCGTGACAGAATATATTATATAGGAGTGGGGATAAGGGCGAACCTTGAGGGACGCCTTGTAAGATTGGAAAGGAATGGGAAAGTGTTTGTTTAATTCTTACTTGGCAGGATCTGTTGGATAGGAAGTTGTGTATACCATAATTTAATACATCATTTCAGTTATTATAGTCATTGGTGATTGACAGGAAGTATAAGAAACAGTAGTACCACCACTTAAAAACTGAAATATTTTTTTATTGGTGCATCCAATGAAAGAAGAAATGAACTCCGCCCGGGTCTCTTCAATTTAAATTAAAGTAATAGTATTTATAGTAGTATGTATTTTAGATTAATGTAAGAAGAGACACAAAGAAAACAATAAACAATAAAAGCTAAAAAAATATTTCCTGAAAGATCAATTAATTAAAAGTTTTTTGTATCTTAATAATATTTGATATCTTTTACGGTTTTTGCACAAAAAAATAAAATATGAATATAGTATGCAGACTTACACTCATTAATAAGTAAATCAACTTATTCAATTGAATAAAAATTAAATAATATTAATTGATACAATAAATCAAAACAACAGCTAACACTTTTTAAACAATTTTCTTCGCAAAATTCTAATACAAGCAAGAAATCTGTTTGCTGCAAATGTGAATATTTATGAAATATAATAAAGTTAACACTAAATGATTTAAAGACACTCAGTAATTATTATTTTACATAATTTACATTTTTTAAACAAAGACGGCCACGAAAAACATATATTTTCGATTTGATGGAAAACTAGATTGTGTTTTTACTAGATAAAAAAAATATATTTTATTTTTTTTTGTGCGAAAATCGTACAAGATATCAAATTTTAGTAAGAGACAAAAAAGTTTTAAAATCAAATTCTCTTATAAGCAGTATTTTTTTAGTTTTTATTGGATGCACTAATAAAAAAAATATTTTACTTTTTATGTGGTGGTACTACTGTTTTCTATATTTCCTGTTAATTACTAATGTCCATAATATCTTAAATGATGTATTATACTAAGGTAGTTATTAACAATTAATTTCAATCAAATCGAATAAAGCGTTCAATTGTTATAAACAAAAGAAATAAAATATTTTGAAACTTTGAAGACTAATTCCGGCTTAACCGTAAATTTTTGGATATAGATAAGTTGTGTTAAATCATCATATTTTGACCCCAGGAATCTATGGTCCAGCCATTTCCCCGCATTAACGGGACACCCTGTATAATGATTATTGATAAATAATAAAATAAATATTAAGAAATTAATAATATATAGTATATTTTTTAAATTTATTTCACTTAACCCTGATTGAAGTTGAGTACGGTTAAACTATTATTACATTTTTGAATGTTTCGACAATTTTGTTTTGGTAAAACAATGTGTAAAGAATATTTGTTTTAATTATTACATTTATTGTTGTAAAAATATCAGTATTAGTAAAATATAAGTATTTTATATATAGTATATGTAGTATATTTCTTAATAACTTAAAGTAAAATATGTAGGCAATTTTCATCCTATTAAATATTCATCAATCAAAATAATTAAATATTGATTAGTAATCGGAGAAGCTTTTTATTTTCAAATGAATTGCATATTGGCATTATTATCATTGTATGTATATAAGGATAATAATTCTTTATAATTAAGGTAAAGATCATTATTTTAAAAATACAATCGATCTGAGGGTGAACTAGAGTAAACTAAATCTTTAAAGGCGTCTGATTTCCGCTGAATAGTGAATTTAAAATTCATGTATTTGTTATATAACCAGGACGAGGTGAACGGTAGGTATAAGGGGCGATCACCTCTCTAGTCCCCATATGCTACCACTGCCAATTATTGAAAAATCCATATAGGTCAGCCCTACATACGTTTCCATTTTAAGTAGTCTATACAATCGAATTTCTTCTGATTTTTACATTTTATATATCAGTTATATCCACGTAAAAGATTTATCATATGGGTGTATTATTAGCTATGAACTATATAGTCGTTTAAGTTAATTTGACTATGGCCAATAATATATATTTTCCCATTTCTCACCTGTAACTAAATAAATATAAACTAATATTATAAAAAAATTGCATTTGGTGTATTAATAATATACCAAAGAACAATTGAAAATCAATAATAATTTAACAAATTAGTTGTAATTTTATCGTTGTCGATGTTGACAATTTCCATGATTTGTCTGTAGTTAACCACTCAAACTAGGATCTAGTGCAATGCTCAGAAAATAGATGGCACCTTTATGGTAATATTTTGATTGAAAGTTCATGTTTAACTATATCAAGCAGTAATAATTAATACAAATATCTAATTAATTTTTAATAAGAATGTTCTATAAAACTTTTATTAAAGTTATTTACTGAAATATTAACGAAATGATATCTATATGTGTTTATGTGTAACTATTATATGCTATGTTAATCCTATAACAAATATTATTATGGCAAAAGAGCCGCTTTTTATTACTCTTAAAATGTTATATATTTGTGTTATTTTATTATTATATATAGACATTATGAAAATATATAATTTATTCCATTATGCTTAATACATTTGATCAATTCTTACTCCTTTTTTCCTACCTTGAAGAGTTACATAACAACATATGATCATATTAAATAAATAATTTTTTTCGTTTTTTTTTATGTCAATTTGCAAAATATATTTATTCAAATTTGACAATTTATATACTCATACTATATTTTTTCTAATAAGAATTTGGATCTACGGTCAAGACCAAAAACGTTGAACAGGTCATGCAATTCAAATATCTAGGGTCCAACATAATAGCAACAGGAACCTAAAAGAAGAAGTGAAAACCCAAACAACGAAATATCTAATATCGGGACAACTAAGAGATATAATGTGGCGAAACAAGCTCATTTTTGTAGAAACCAAAGCAAGAATCTACAAAACCTGTGTCAGGCCCATTATGACATACGCGATAGAAACGAGGGCAGAAAATGCCAAAATGAAATGACTAATGAGAATAACCGAGATGAGAACCCTAACCCTGACCCCATAAGAAGCGAAGCCGATGAGCGAAGTGCGAGATTCCAGTCGTGATAAGATGGGTCCGAAACAGAAGACAGGAGTGAAGAGACTATGTGGATAGAATTGATAAAACCAGACTGCCAAAATTGCCAGAACGGGGTTACCGAGAGTTACCTGGGAAGATCACCAACAAGATGGTTTATGAGCTGGAGATCAAACAGAAACTATAAATGTTGATGAAATAACAGGATATAATCTTAGCTAAAGAGGAGGAGGAGGAAGAAGAAGAAAATATGATGTTTTATTGAAAATCAGTAGAATAACATTAATAGAAACATACTGTACACGATTTACATTTTATATATTGTACCTATAACTGATTTTATAAGAGAGTTTTGGAAATAAAAAGTACCCGTGGAATTAAATATTTTCCTAAAATGTTGGCGGAACATTTGCCACTGGCATTTCATTGAAACTACTGTGGGATTGGAATAGATTTGTATATCTGTTTTATATATTAGAGGTATTACACCAAACAGAAACTTATTTTAGGTAACAAAACATTATCAATACACACAAGTAAACTATCAAAACAATACTAGCATTGTAATTTGTTACGATTATTTTGATAAAATAATTTATGAGTGCAATAAAATTAAACATCTTTGTAGTAAAATGTTTAATTTTATTGCGCTAGCTGATTATTTTATCGTAAAGTAAGAAATTATTTGCTGGCTCGGCGATTATTTTACACATAATTCATTTTTTCAAAGAGTGGGAAAGTTTTTTTTCAATTATTCTGTGACAAATTTTATATCTCATTATAAGCCTTTTGATTATATAAGCTCACATTTTGAAAATGTGCTCTAACATTAAATTATCTTTTATTGGTATGTTAAAGTAGTGTTTTACACAGGAACTAGTATTTTAGGTATACAAATTAAATATTGAAATTTGTAAGGCTCATGGAAATTTATTTTTCTCATTATTAATTTTGCTATTTTAGGGTTAGTTCATAAATTAATACTTTAGACATCCTGTAACCTATATTGAATTTTATTGTTTTCCTTCACAGAAAGGCACTAGTAACCAGTATATTTGATAATTAAAGATAAAATATATGTTGGCCATACTTATGAAGAATTAATATATGCTCACATCATAATTATTTTTATACAAGGAGTTCTCTCTTCACCTTCACATGGCTGAAATTAAAATCCCTTTTATGTTCGACTATGTGAAGGTGAAGATAGATGCCCTTATATAAAAATAATTAAAAGGTGACCATATATTTATAGACTGCATGATTTAGTAAGCAGAAAGATTCGAATTAGTATAAGTTATCAAGAAACTGTTCAAATTAAAAACTAATTTAGCCGTATTAAGCAAATAAATCACAAATGTTCGATTCATCTCAAACGACTCTGTGGAACATATAAATTTAAATAACTTATATAAATAGGTTATTTTACTGAATTTAATACAGGGTGCGCCAGAGAAACTTACTTATTTGAAAGGTCAATAAAATCAAAAGTACTTCAGTTACTGTTTTAATTCTTTTTTTATTTGAGAATACAATAATAAGTTTTTTTTCATACAGTTTTGAAAATTACATCGGTTAAATGGCGACCCTCATTGTGCATGCACTGATTAAGTCGATTTTTGAATTTCATCTCCACTCTTCGCAGCATATCAATCGTTACTGGAGTGGTGAAAATCCGCGTGAACTTCACCAGAAGCCACTTCATTGTGAACGAGTTACTGCCTGGTGTGCGATATCGGTAATGGGAATAATTGGTCCTTATTTTTTTGAAGAAAATTTTCTTCCAGGCCTCGAAGAAATGAATGTTAGAGATGTGTTTTTAGCAAGATGGAGCCACAGCACACACAGCACGAGGCTCAATGGATTTGTGGCGACAACATTACCCCGATCGCATCATTTCTCTCAAATAATATATACCTACCCCAAGACGTTCCTCGAGGATCTTTATTGTCTCCTTTATTATACAACTTATTTTGTAATTCTATCTTTATTTATTTTAATTCCTCACTTTCTGTTCTACAGTTTACATTTGAATGGCACTTATAACACATGGGAACTCTTTACCAGCAGCTCATTCATCAAGTGAAAAATTCTCACAAATCCTAGGCAATAGCAACTTGTTCCATAAAAAATCTCATAGTATCTCCAACCTGCAAATTCTTGTTATTTTATATATTTATTTACTTATTTGTTTTAATTCTGTGCCAATAGAAAATGTAATACATACAAAAATAATGTAAATAATATTCATATACACACACTTACAGACAATTTAGACTTCTGCTGTCGCCCATGTCGAACAGAAACACATCAGAAACAAATGAATCATACTTAGGTATATTTTTGCCTTATATTTTTCAATAATTTTTGTCTCTATTATAGGAATTATATGTCAACTTGTCTGATGTTTATTATTATTTAGTCAGTTCAGTCTAACAAGGGCTCGACATCCCAAAAGTCTTACTTTTAATCAAGGTCAATTGATAAGTAACACAAAATTTGTGATTCTTGCTTAACTATTACTCTTTGCTCACTCCAGGCAAATATTCTGGTGACAAAAGATCAACATTCGTATATTAACAACAATTCGTTGACCCTCTAACCCAGGCGTCGGCAACCTATGGCACGCGTGCCAGGCTTGGCACGCGATGGGTTTCTGAATGGCACACTACAAAGTAATCAGGGAAATCGCGAAAATATCGAGACGAAGTGATTTTTAAATAAGAGAAAATGTTTAATTATAATTATTGCTAAGGGGCAGGATATTCTTGCTTCATTCATAAATTATTTTGACAGCAAGAACATTAATATCAAAAAAATATTTTGTGTAACTACTGACGGCGTACCTGCAATGATTGGCAAGGATAGAGGATTTGTCAAACTTCTTGTAAATCATATTGGACATAAAATATTGAACTTCCATTGTATAATACACCAGGAAAGTTTAGTTGCCAAAATTTCGTCACAGCGCTTAATTCCTGAAATGAACACTGTTATTAAAATAGTTAATTTCATAGTGTCTCGCTCTTCATTGACATACAGGCAATTTAAATCTCTTTTAGATGAAATGGAAAGTGAATATGTTGACCTCCCCTTATACAGCCATGTTCGTTGGCTTAGTCGAGGCAATGTCTTGAATAAGTTTGTGTCATGTCTGGAACACATTAAAGTTTTTCTTAATGAAAAGGAACATTTCCCCGAATTGAACGATAAAGAATGGTTATGCAAATTGATGTTTCTGACTGATATAACTAAACATCTCAATGAACTAAACTTAAGATTGCAAGGAAAGCGCCAAACTGTGCTCGAACTTTTTGAATATTGGACAGGATTTGCTACAAAATTAAATATACGTTGAAGCATTTAAAGATGAATTTTCCAGAAGATGCAAAGACTTTGAAGCTTATGTGCCTATATTTTCCTTCCTCATAAAACCAGATTTAATAGATCCATTAATAATATCGTTTGATTTTTCAATTTTTGAGTGGATGAATGTTGATAATTTTGAAATGGAACTTATCGAACTAATATCTTATGAATTATGGAAAACAAAATTTAAGGAATTACGAAAAAATCTGGAAGATGACTCTATGGAAAAATCGACTGCTATATTAAATTGTTGGATGTCATTGCCGAAAAGATTTAATTGTTTAAAGAAAATTGCGTGTGCTCTCCTTTCCGCTTTTGGTTCCACATATCTCTGTGAACAAATTTTTTCTCACATGAAACATATTTTGAGTCCACAAAGAAGTCGTTTAACAACTGAACATTCAGAATCTTGTGTGAAATTAAAAGTCACAAATTATACCCCTGATATTGAAATATTAAGCAAAAATGTGCAGGGACAAGGTTCGCATTAAAAACTTTTAATTTATGTTAGAATTTTATGTTATTTTTTTAATAAATATGTTTAAAAGATAAATTTGGTATAAAATTCTTCTCCTCTAGAACCCCATTATATAATTTAGAATTAAGGCGGCACCCTGAATCATATTGGTAGAGTGGCTTGGCACACCACAGCTAAAAGGTTGCCGACCCCTGCTCTAACCCATTAGTAAAGCTCTCAAATACTCTCTTATACGACATAATTCAAGTAACCTTTATTGTCTAACTGTACACAAAATTTGCGTTGCACTCATCATCTTTATTGTTATGCTGATTTGAACCCAAAATCTCAGAATTTGTTTTTAATTTATCCCTTTCGTTAATTCTAAACAAATGACTCATCAATATCAAGAGTTCTAATGTTATTTTACTAAGCTAGATTGAAACACTAGAACTTTATAATCCATTTAACTTGTGAATAAGGAAACATATGTATAATTTGTTGGTTTGTTTTCTTTTATAAATACAGAATCATATTCTTATTTCTATAAAAAAATCTGGAATGTGCGTACTTACAGTCATCCGGGTGGTTTTAGAAATACAAAACTAGCTTTGGTTTACCGCAAGGAACGACAAAGAAAGGAAATATGAGCAGTTATCTCCATTAGGCATAGTTCTCACAGGTAGTTTCCAAGTCTTTCATTCCTGGAACAATATCGCATACAGAGACTTGAAGTGTCTGAAGATAAAGAGACACTTAAAATTAGAATAATATGAACAATCTTAGTGAATCATTATCATTGTTAAAGTTTAGAAGAGCTGTGAGAAGTTGATCTATTAAAAATTATGTCTTCATTTTTTTTTAAATTTTCAGTACTGAGATTACTCTATACTCAAGTTCATGAGGTACACTAGGATTTACTAAATTGCTTAACTAATTCTGCTGTAATAAATGTAATGCGTGAATATACGATCTGGATAACAGAATGTAGAAGAACATAATTTATTATGAACTCCGCCCGTGTTTCGTTCGAACAAAATTTTACGTATGTAGTTATTTGTTTTTTAAAAAAAATATTTTATGTATTTATTAAGAAAGAAGTCCAAAAATATAAATAAATAAATAAAAACAGTAACAACTAGAAAACAGTGGGCAAAGATTGTCGCTTCAGATAAATAGCGTTACCGTTGTACTACTACACGACTTTAGTCATTACTAAAGAAAAGAATATAAACCTGTTAGTATATATCCATAACATTAGTGCATTTGAATCTTTGACTACCTTTTCATGCCTCTAGAGACACTTGCATGGTTCATCCCAAACAATCAAATTTCTTGGAAAGAGGAGCCAAAAGAATACATCGGCTCATTTTGTGAAAGCCTTATTGTTTCAGGAGTATACACACCAAAGAATTTGCTATAAATATTATGGCTTATTACTGACTTTTTTAATGGAAATGTCCATTTCAAAACCTTACATATCATTTTAACGTTTTTTTAGAAGAAAACATTGCAAGTGTATTTATGTAAGTGACCATAGGCATTGTATCTTAAACTTTAAATGTCCAATTTTAAGCTCAAATTTACCTTTTAAGGTTTTATCCAGAAATGAGGTTTTACATGAAATTATAACACAGTTACTTTAATCGATTTAGACTACACATAAATAAATTGTATTATCTCAAAATTCTAACAAATGCAATTGATGTGTTGTTTTATATATGATTAATCGTTTTATTTTTGAAAAATTTCATTTCCTTACATTGATAGTTCGTTAAAAAAATAATGTTTATTATTAATTTATGATATTACCTACAATATTTTATTTGTTGGAAAAATGGGTATTTGAACAATGTTTCATTAAATACAACCTTACTTCTATTATTACTATTCCAATTTTGAAGATACTAATAAACCTATAAAATTTTATAATAAGAATTGTGTAATTCATTTACATTTACGTAAAATTTAGGTATTGTTAAATGTTCTCATAATTTAAAATGGCATGAGTTACTTCAAAACTATTTGGACTTATCTTAAACAAATAAAGTTCACAATAAAAAACTATAACGTACAGTTATTCTTAAAATAATTAATTCATCAACAAGTATTTAAAAGCTAAATGTTGGTGTCATAGTCTACTGACTAAATGCTGCTGTACTTAGTTTTAATAATACATTTAACAGTTTTCTTATAAATGCTGGATAAAGGATCATATCGAGAATAAATAGAATTATAAATAATTGTCACAAACCAATACACACACATCATCTAAGAATGTGTATTTATAGTTGCCTATGTTAGGAGTCCTTTTCGATTAAAAAAAGTTTGAAACATAAAAAATAAGCAAATAATATTTGAAATAAATTAATACAATAGTTTTTAGTGTGGGAATATCTGCTAGCACAATTATTACTTATATTGTTGTATGGCTTAAATGAATGCAAGTAATTCCAGTTTCAAATGAGGTAAAATATTCCCAAAGTATATTTGCTTCTTGTATTAATGAATCTAATTATCTTCTAAATACTGTTATATTGATTACTTGTACCTATTGTTAAATATTTAAATATAATTTTGTAGAAAAGTTTTATAAGTAACTAAATTTAAATATTTACTAGATATAAGAAATGAGTAAATGCATAAAAGGTAAAAGTTGTAAGAGAGTATGTTTTTATAGTATGATTTTAACCAATTCGTTAATATTGGGGAACATGTTTAAATAATTAAATATACCATAATTCTTTTATACGATAACATCTAAATACAGTTGTACTTAAATAATTACATCCACTTTGTTAAAACTTAAATAGTATTTAAAAAGCACAATAACTGCGATATAAAAATTATACATAAGTAGTAACTAATAGTACGCAAAAACTTAAAATTATTGATTATTATTAAACGAAATATAATGTTCTTAATTGTAATTCGAAATAAAAAAAATTAAACAGAATTTTACACATGTATATCACAATTGTTATTTCTAAACATTAATCAAACTGAAAATTAATGGCATGTTACGTGAAACTAAACAGTTGCTCCTCAATTTCAATTGTTTTTGTAATAACATTCAAAATACAAACTGGATATTATTGCTTTCTTTATATTATATATTAATCGGTATTTACATTTTGTTTATAATTAGGGTGTTGAGAACTTCGTAGATAATTTATATGAAATCTAACCATATTTTTTTTATCATACAATTATTTAGCAATAGTAAAAATAAATACAAATTTGCTACAGAAAAATCTAGAATAAAAATATTTGAATGGTTTTGTTCGTATATAAAATTAAATTGTTTCAAAATTGAATATTGATATGATTTTCTTAGATACTAGAATAAATCATTTCATTAGTCCATATAATGGTCACAACATATATTAATGAAAGTTAATTTAGTTGGGCAATAAATATATTGTTGGAATGTTAATAGTGATACAAAACCAATGTCTATATCAATTTCAAGTAAGTAGTTTGAACTGTTTTTAAAACAAATACAAACAAATAAAACTGTCAATTGTAACAGATGCAGAAACAATGGTATTTCATTTAAAATCTTCAACTTAATCCACAACACCCTTTTATTATTTATATCTATACCCATAAAACTTTCATTGTCGATTTTTCCGGTTGCGTGATATTATCAACAGGAGTGGAACTCCATCGCTTATGGATTACATTTGACGTTTGCCATAATTTGATTTCGTCATCGGCGCTGTCTTTGCGAAAAAACTCGTTATGGCAATCTTGGGTGAAAACATTGGTGCTATTGTGCAACATGCTTTTTAAGAGGGCCTCTTTTGGATCGTCGACGGAATTCGGCACGCTGGGCAAACCGACTTCTTGAAACGAATTCATCGAACTGAAACCGCTTTCATCCTCCGTTGACCCGATGCTGCTCACCGGTGGCGAGCTCGATTTTTCATACTTGAATTTACCAATCGATTTTATGCTCCGGTTATCCTCGATAAGCGTTGATGATAAGATGCAATCGTTTTCCGCAACACTGGACCTAGGCGAGTCGTTCGAAACGTTTAGTTTACTGGAAACGTCCTTAAGAAATGAAGATCTTCTCAGATTATCGTTTAGTTGCAAGGACAACTTTCTGTTGAATGCTGTTGATATTTTTATATCCTTTTCAGGGGTTAGTAGTTTGGGGCAGAGGGAGAAGGACGTGGTCCGCTGGGGCTTGGGCTCGACCGGGGGGAATTCCTTCGCTAATTGCGCCAGGAAATTAAGGTCTTCTTCGGAGTTGCTGGAGGAGACGTGCGCTAGATCCGGCTCATGAGTACTCAATAAGGATTGAGCTGTTCTGAGCAGTCTGAACGCTTCTTGTGACAGTTTCTCCGGCGCAATTTCCTCTGGTGATGGTTCTTGCTTTTTTAGCCGTCTCCTGAAAAAAACGAATTATTTGTAAAAAGTTCTTAGTGTCGGCTGGGCTGTATTTTCTAAATGCCATTATCGTATCAAATTGACATACACATAATAAAATAACTCCAAGAAAATTGGATAAAAATAGCCACTAGTAATGGCTAAAATATTGCCTCAATGGTAAAAATGACCTCCTGATCGTCATCGAAAACAGGAAACAATGGTTTGAGTGGAAGAACACTGCCCTGTGAACTCCGCCTTCAAGTCCTGCGATCTAAATTCAAGTTATTGTAAATGTATCTTATTTTGTATATTTTTTTTGTAGGACTTGTAAAGTAAATAAACTAAACTAAACTAAACTAAACTATTGTATATATTTAACCAAAACTGAATATAATATAAATCAAAAACTTCATGACTCTTATATTGCAACTATTACAGAACAATGTTATGCAGGTAAGTAAATGATTATTTTATAATGTCAATATAATTATTATTCTTTATTTTTGCCTCGAGAATAACTTTTAATATAGCTTTGTTTTGTACAGAATTGATGCAAAAACAGTTCGGTTAGTTAATACAATCAGCAGAAGAGAGGAAGAGAATATTACAGATATTTAATATTTTAAGCCTTGTAAAAAATGATGAAAACAGGATTTTATAGGACAGAAAGAAAAGATTTGATCTATGGTTATAGCAAAATATTAAGTAAAACAAGCTAATGGTAATCGTTAATCAAACAGAGCATTTTCCTCCAAAGATTATGTCAAATAAGTGACACAAAAAACAAAATTAGATTGTTACAGATATTAAAGTTTAGGGAAATCATTTACCAATCATAGAGCAATAGAAATAATACCTTCTATGTTCCAGAACTAAATTATAGAAGGGTAAAGTTATTTCAGAAAAAATTAATAACGCGAATCAAACCACACTGTATGGTTTAAAATCAAAAATTTTAAAAAGTTAAACGGTTTAAGATTATTTACTTCGTTAGTAAAATCCGACATAAGATATTTAGATTTAAAGATTGTTGTTTTAAAAGTGGTTAAAAAAGTACCAAAGTTTTATATTTAAATTGGGGAGTACAGCTTTACGAAGCCATATTATTAGGTAATTTATCATTATATTAAAGAGGTTGTAAAACTATTATTCTAGAAGTATTGTACATGTTATATGGTATGGTATTATATTCAATAAAGTTATCGTATCATTAGACAATATTTGATTTGATGCTTATAGTTATTAAAGAAATACTCACCAAGCTATTTCCTTGTAGGAACTGATATCTGAAGAATTGAGATTCGAATTATCAGTCAGTGTCGAATCGATTCCGTTCTCACTTATCGTCGTCGAATTCATGTGGTACTCGCTCTGCGTCCGAGGAACTCTCTGTGCATTGATTCTTGAACCTAGCAGTTCTAAACTGCGATGTGCCCTCTCAAGGAATATCACCACCTGTCGCATTACAGCTCTGTACATTTCTCGACTTGATTCCGTCTAGAAAATTTAAAAAAAAACGAAGAATTAATTACTAATACAAATATTTTTAGTAAGGTTATTTAATATTAACCTGCCTTAGGATCAATACTTTCGTATATAAGGGAGATAGATTATATCAATCAATCATGCTTTCAACCTATTACTGTTGGGTAACTTATGAATTAACTTACTTCTTTCAGTTGCCACTGGAGAGTGTCTAATTGTGACTGAAGTATGAACTGCTCAACTGGTTGGTCGGATAATCTGTTGAAGCATAGAGAAGTACGTCTACTGCTATTAGTGCTACCACAGGATAATCTTGGAATATCATCTGATGGAGGTCGGAAATCCTAAAAAAGAAAAACAATTAAGTATTAAAAAGACGTTGACCAAGAGGCAAAATATCTTATTTAATTATTTGTCGCCGTATTAGCCAGGGAAGTAGTTGTTTCAATAAGTGATTTATTTGGTAGTCTTAATAAAACTCTGTAAATTTAAAAAATGTTTTCGTATTTTTAAATTATCATCATTAACCATCATTAACTCAAAATTTACATTCGTAACTACTATTACTAAAAAAAGTCTAAGTTTTTTAAATTATTTTACAATTTTATAGCTTATTTATTACTGGAGCTAGTTTTATATCGTCTACAAAAATGAAAAATTCATAGTGTAGCACATCACATAATTTGTTAATAAATGTTGATAACATCGATGATCCAAGGTTTGATCCTTGAAGGACATCACTCATACTTATATGTGCATTGGAGTTCATTCTCGTGTATGGGATAAACTGCATCCACTAAGATAAATAAGAAGAAATTACAGAAATTACGACGCCATTAATATCATCATCATATAAAAGGTAATAGAATTAATAGTTCATTAGAAATACCATAAAAAATCTGTCAATATTAGATTAACTGGATGACGAAGATCCATATGATCAGCAATAAATTGTGCATTATTCATAAGCTTGGTTTTGTGTCGATCTATTTTTTATGAAACCATGTTGATACTAAGAGAGTTAGATACAAATACTTTACTGAAATTAGATTTTAAGGCAATTGATCAATAATTCTCTATATTACACCTGTCACTCATTTTAAAATAATATTCTTCTTAACATTACACTTAAAGCTTTTTGATCCAATCTACAATCTTCAAGTTCAGAAGTTTTTGATCGATTCCGCTAACTTCAAGTTCAGACGTTAATTCTATTGTGGTTAAGGATGGTATTGTTTGATTTTAAGGTCTATGAATTTTTTGAATTAATAACAGCTATAACAATAATTTTGCTCGCGTGTTTTACTTTGAAATTTTACATAAAGCTTTTCATCTCTTTCTAGAAAGAATAAAAGTTTAAAATCCTTAGCAGCTTCTAATATATAACGCCTACTGGTAGACAAACACAGACATATCTTTTTCTAAAAAATTTTAATATGGTATCCAGGGACCTTGAAACGGATATTAGCAAAAGCGACGGTTACATTATTATATTCCAGGATGATAATGATATATGGTAACGATTAGAATACTATAAGAATGTATGTTCAATTTTATAATAAATAAGGCAACATAAATTACGCGGAAAGTTTAGAACAGTGTTATGGAAAAAGGAAGTACTTTAGAAGGAAAACAGAATGGAAAATACTAAAATGATTTAATCATGAATGTGAATATAATTGTTAATCGATTTATCCACGATTTTTTTCCGTTGGTTTTGACTTTTAATCCATTCACCCACCAACGGTTATAACATTTAACGAACTGGTAATTGAAATATGTTAATTTAATATCACTTTTACTTAAAGGGATATTCTAATTGGTGACTTTGTAAATTCTTATTTAGTTGTTTAATACTGGTTTCATGGTTTGGGCATTCAGAAAATAAATGATTTATGACACTATACCTCCCACGCAAGCAGAGTAGATCTTCTTTAATATTAATGTACCTACGTTCGTAAACGTGGTGCGAAGACATTACACTTGCCTCTCGCAGGGCAAGTGAAATGGTAAAACATTGGCATGTATCTGTACCATATTTCTCAGATCATCGATATATACGATTCGATATCGAATCAGAAGATATATCGGAAATCCAAAACAGAAACCAAAAGAAATTAACTATGACATATACAAAGAGGTTCTAGCCAGCCGAAATGGGAACTGTCCAAAAGTAGCGAGAACAAAGCATGAGTTAGAGTGCATGGTGCAAAACATCACGGACTCCATCAATACTACGTCTGAAACAAGCTGCCTAAGAACTACCAAACCTACCTCAAACAGGGTCACCTGGTATAACAAGGATTTTGATAGGGCATAGGCATGCACCAGAAGGCTATTTAACATAGCCACGAGAAACAGTGAATGGGCGCAGTAAAAAACGGCCCTTACGGCATATAACAATGCCATCAAAGAAACCAAAAAATTCTATGGGGACAAGTGACAAAGTGAACCCACAAGCTCCCGTCTACTCAAGACGCTCAGCAAAGATCATGCTGGGAACATCGGCTCACTGCAGACCAAAAATCTGAAGTACACAGACTCAGTAGAAGAGCCCCTGCAGGTATTACGCTAATACACTTCCCGGGTTCTACAATACTTGACAATCCTGTTTTCGAGGACCTAAGCGAGCCCAACACACGGGCTCCAAAGCAGGATTGGGAAACAGCGAAAAAGATAATGTCCAAACTATTCAAATCACCGGGTCCTGACAGGATACAAAAGGGGATAGTAACGCTGAGGAAACCACTATGTGATATTCTCAGGGCAAGTCTTGCCCTTTTATATATCCCAAGCAGCTAGCAAACTGTAGAAGCGATTTTTATACCTACGCAAAAGCATGATTTATATGCTCAGGCAAAATGTTACAGACCGATCAGCTTGATATCATTTATTCTAAAACTACTAGAAAAACTAGTAGATAGGCACATACGGGAACTATGAGTCTTAAAGGACCACTACACCGTCTACAATACGTTTACAAAAGCGGGAGCTTGTGAGCAGATACTAAAGGACCCTACAATGCAACGACGTTGCGTTGCTTTTCTGAACATTGAAGGAGCGTTTGACAAAACAAAAACAACATTCAACTCCATAGCAACAGCAGTGGAGTAAAGAGGGATTAGCAGCAAGTCCCATAATGGGTAAAAAGAGATGCTCAGAAGCCGGACTGTAACAACTACCCTATATGGAAAACAGCAGACCAACGCGCTGGCGGGTGCCCGCAGGAAGGTGTTCTCTCACCGCTCCTGTTGTGCCTCGTAATGGACGACTACCTTCTGCTACTACTTGAATGCTAGGAGTTTTATGTACTAGGGAATGCATATGACTTGACGATTCTAGTAAGACCACTGTGTCAAACTTGATGCAGAAGGCTAGGCGTAGAAATATGGGTTAATTGTATACCCGGTCAAAACGGCGATCGTCCCCTTCACTAGAAGACGAAAAACCGATGATATAAAATTACTGCGTATGTATGAAATGGAAGTCCCAATCAAAAATGAAGTAAAATATTTAGGTGTCATACTTGGTAATATGATGAACTTAAACTTCCACCTAGAGAGCATCAGCAAAAAGGCCATGAGAGGACTTTTTGTGAGCAGAAAAATGGGGACTGAGACCTTGTATGACCAAATGGCTATACACTGTTGTCATAAGACCTATAGTGACATACGCGGCGCTCGTTTGAGGAGAAAAGATCCAAACCAAAAGCGCAGCAGTAAAACTTGAAAAAGTTCAAAGACAGGCGTGTCAGCTGATCCCTGGGGCAATGAAGACAATGCGTGCGGCATCCATGGAACATATTATCGCAACCACCACTACATCTATTTGTTATGATGTAAGCTAGACTTATGAGGTCCGATTTCACTAAAATCGTACACTCATTCCACAGATTCAAAACAATCATAGCATAGCGGAGTGAATGGACAAACGGAACAAACCCGGGAACGAGTAAAGGATCCGGGGTTGGTATCTATGGAGGGTGCAACCGGAGCAATCAATTCTCGATTGCTCTGGGGAAACATGCCTCCATCTTCCAAGCCGAAATAGCCGCCAATGACTGGTGACTGGTCACGTAATGAAGTCGGGACATAACAAAGGACCAATTACCATTATGACGGACAGCCAGGTAGCCATAAAAGCACTAGCCTCGCCGATAGTGTAGTCTAGGCTGGACGTGACCTAGATGAAAAGGCTGGACGCACTGGCGACAACAAGGAAAACCCCGCGGAAAGGAAATAATCTGACGCAAGCTAGCAGAGGAGCACAAGGGTATGGCATAACCAAATCAGAATGACTGATTGAAAAATTACAAAACTAGTCACTGGACACTGTGACCCGAATAAGCACAAACATAGCATGGGAATTGAGAAAAGCCCCCTATGCCTTGAGGGGGAAATTCAGGAAGCCCCTATGCTTCCTGTGCTTCCTGTAGAACAACTAAAGAGCAAAAACTCCTGGACTTCATAGAAGAAACAGGAGTACACAGGAAGTAAAACATCCAGAGGCGCATAAAAGGACCACGGAGACCGCAGTGCAGGGACGCTAAGCGGCACTTAATCTTAATATAGTGCAGATGAGCGGGGCTCATGCAGTGTGTTGTGTTAAGGCGATATATTGTAGAAGAAACTCGTTTGGATTCAATCATTAATGAAGGAACTCTACTTAGCCAGTGAGTTTCCCATTTTAATCGTACAGACATTTTATAAACAGCAGAATAGTTACTATGCGGAATGTTTTTACGTCTTCTATGTTTGTAGAAGTTGCCGACGCTTTTGCAAGCTGATTTGCAGTTTCATTTCCCCCAACATCTTGATGAGCCTAATCCACATTATGTGCAGTTTTCTAGTATTTAATAATTTCTATAGCTAGTGGATTTAGTATTTTAAATTAATTAGTACCATCTAAGGCTGTAAGAACGGAGTGGCTATCAGAGAGAATTAATGCACGATTCGTAGAATTGATATTACACTAGTTTAGTGCTTCAATAATAGCTATCGTTTTCCAGTTCTTGGGTTTCTCCTCATATAGTTTTAAGTTGGTTTTTGCATTAGGGTTCTTGTGCTTCTGCTAATAAGGTGAAAAAGAACACATTGCTCCTGACCAATTCCAAGGCATTTGAATTGGATGGAGTCAATTATTCTAAATGATTTCTTGCAAGCTTGACTATAGAGAGTGCAGCCATAGTCAATGATGGATCTAATATATGAGGGGTAAAAAAGTAAGGACATAGATGTGTCACTACATTATTTGATTTGGGAAACTGCTTTATTCATATTGATACCTTTTGCACATCGATTTTTTATTGCTGTAATGTTAAGTTTCCAAATCAACTTTTTATTCAGTACGATATCAAGATATTTTACAGAGTTAACAATTTGGACATTACCACCTTTCAGGAGACGAAGAGAAGAGAAGAAATCTACTAATCTGATTTCTAATTTTCTGTATTAAGACAACACATAATAA
Organism: Ontholestes murinus; assembly: GCA_963969525.1. Lineage (NCBI taxonomy): Eukaryota > Metazoa > Arthropoda > Insecta > Coleoptera > Staphylinidae > Ontholestes > Ontholestes murinus. Next base: position 48,993,647 of record OZ018390.1, on the reverse strand, counting down.
GAATGAAAATCTTTTAAAAAAGGTGTAGTTATTTTGGAGTTAACTATAAATCTGTTTATGGCTTCGTGAATTAAATTTAACTAGCAAGACCAAATAACTAAAAAATAATAATCACTATCAATTAAGCTTATTATAGAAAATGTGATGTCACAATTGCGATTTCCATGTACACATTTCTTTATTTTTTATTAATACCTCTTATCTAGATAAAATTCTAATAGACACATTAACAAACAAAAATATTGCTATATTACACTAAAAGCTGTTCTAAGTTCTAGCAAAATTGTTGTAAGATAAAGATGCTCGGAGAAAATAATTTTTCTCATTAATATTTTTAATTCCAACAGTATTGTATCGGTAAATTAGTATTTAATTTACGCTATATAAAATGCCGAGAGCAAGCTTTTTACGTTATGTAAAAATAAAATTCCACCGGCAATGTTTCGATTTTATTTAAAACGATATATTCTCGTGAGGGCCATTATCTTGGAAAGACCCACGTATTAAGGGTACAGCCACACTGATGAGCTATAATACAGTGAAACATGTGTCTGAAAATTGCGTTACGTAATAATTTCGTGACGTGTCTAATGAACGTCATCACAAATACGTTACTTTGTACTTAATATCATTACATTGTGTATTGTATGTAATAGAAAGTTAAATTTAATGTAAAATATTTACGATACAAAAACATTTTATTTATTATAAAGAACACTTCTTGCATTAAGGCACTGCAAAATTCTATGTGTAATTATTCATTGGCTAATTTCTTACATTTCATTCAAACAATGAAAGTTTCTATCTGCAGCATCGCCAAAATAAGCATTAGAGATAATTCCTAGATCAAGATACGGGTCAAAACATTGTTACGGATTATGTTGACTTTTCCATGGTTAATTGAATTGAAATTATCGCCGTTTCTTACATAACCCTATAACTCACGTAACAATGCACGCGTAACAAGTATAACGGTTCTAACAACACGATCTGTATAAAATCCGCCATCGTGCATCCGATTCCCTAGACGGGTAAAAGCAACAATCTGATTAATTTGTGTGCGGTTTTATATTATTTCACCTGTTTACGAAATGGATGTTGCTTTCCGAGGAGCGGCTCGAACTGAATACTGGACCAAATCGTGATAGAGTAAATGATCATAATAAAAGTTTAGTTTCGAAACATGTTCTTCATGTAGGGAATATGTAAGGGCCACAACAACATAAATAAACTTACCAGGTTTATTTTAAATATGATAAATATATCATTTTTGTTTAAATTTATATAAATGTTTTTTTACGTAAATCTAAAATTTTCAGGATATCCATAGAAATTTGTATATTTACACAGAATTATATAAATCAATGGAAGTAATGTTTAAATTGAAACGATTATTTCCTTAATTAATTAATGGACTTGAATAGAAACCATTATTGGCTATCAATAAATCGTATTTATTTATGAGATTATACAGTTGATCTGTGGCTGCCAGATGTTTGCAGTTTATTTGCAGAAAAAACTAGATTGTATCGTTTTCCGTAATGGTGCGGTCATAAATTTGTCATTAAATTTACAGGTTATATCTTTGAAACTGATTAACGGATGATTAATAGTATATATATATTTCTTAATTATAACAAAAATAGTAAAATGCCAAAATTTCTTAAATTTGATATTAACAACAGCAATTTAATGTTAAGTTTAATGAAATCTAAATAGAGTGAAAAATTCCTGACATTGGCAAAATGTTTTCATTCTTAATATTTATTTCTATGTTGGCTAAATTATCGCACCTTTTTAGCCTTCAGGTATAGCCTAATCGACGTCTACTGTAAAATTTTAAAAACAAGTAACTCGGTGTAAAATACGAAGTTTAAATTATAGACCAAGCATTATATATACTTCGTACCGATACTAAAATATTGTGTTCTGGTCGGCAATTCATTTAATGGGGATACCGGTGATGTTGGCATGTGTGAGCATGCACTTCCTAGTACTTGTATATCAATCCGGAGTAGAAAAATCAGCCTACATGTGAACATCTTGTACACTTGTTAGATACCCGAGTACGTACACGTATGTACACTTTCATGTGAAAATAAATTCCGCTTACATTTAGTTCACATGTGTATATCAATTACAATGATACGTACAACAGGTGCAATTTGATACAATTAATTATTGATTTTGATTGTTATTTTTACGATCGATAAATCATTCCCACGGGTTTTCTTAGATTTTCATGTCATACACAGACACCGTCATTTACCGTGTAGAAGCATTCGACCTAATTTTATGTAAAAATATTGTGAATGTAATAACGAAGAGAGATTTTTTAATAATAAAAAGTTATTTAATTCAAATGAATTAAAAATTGTATAACCCCGAACCCCAATTACTATTACCTATCTTCGTTAATATCATTCATTTATTGACATTAAGAATAAGATATTTTAAAAATATGTATAACCAAGGCAACTGTAATTTCAACAGATGCCTTTAATTCAATGAGAATTATACACAAGAAAATACGTTTTTGTCTATATGCTACCTGGTACACAGACATTATTAATGTCTATATGAAGCAAGTTAAATGTTATTGTTATTGTATTTGTTTCTCATTTTTCACTTGGTGAAACATTATGTTGATAATATGTTGTTGAAAAAATTCACTTGGGTTGTTGCTGAAACTAGTCGATAATGGCCCAGTTCCGAAACTAGTCGAATATAAAATAAAAAATTAAGTGAAACAAACCAAGTGAATTTCTTCAACAACCTATTATTTTATATACAACTGGCAGCTTTCAAATAGTTATTCCAAATCAAAAATGTTTTTAAATTGGCTTTATAAGTACAGAACACCAACTATCAAAAATTATCAAAGCCATCTATAACCTATAACTATGACAGGCAAATTTAATTTATTTTCAATACTTATAAATGTATAAATCATGGAGTTTTCTTGATTACTAATTTTATCCATAATACCCCTAAGTATTGGTTGTCTTCATATTCATATTCTTTAAGAGGAAAATTTTGCACTAACAAGCCCAAAATCAAATTGTCTAACAATAATCTTAATATCTAAGGCTTATATCAATTAACAATTATTGAACAAAACAACTAACATAGGAAAGCATTTACATTTAAAGGCTTTCATATGTTAGTTGTTTTGTTTTACATTTAAAACAAAGGTATTTTTCAACATATTTAACTCAAAAACTTAATGTGCTTTAAAAATCCCATCGTCGAACAATTTACTAATTTATTTACAAAAACTGTTGGAACAATACTTGCCTTCCTTTGCTTAGCATATTGTTGATGCTGTGATTTTATTATGTATCAACTGTAAGTTGATAAAGATTCATATTTAAAAAATACTTAGTTAATTTGTTTACATAACAACGTTTATTTCTTGTAGACTATAGTTTCGTTAAATCAAGTTGCCATTATCAAAATTTAATGTAATTTTAAACCACATTTTATAGGTATATATAGAAAATAAGTTTAACACACAATCGTAAAAATTTGGGAATACAACAGATCAATTTGGTCGTTAATTAGGGGGTTTTCCACATTAGTGCGGGATTTGCCAATTTCTAATGATTCTAAGAGATCCAATTTTTGTTCCCTTTCGGCGTAATGAATTATCGAAAGTACATCTTCGCCAAAAAAATGTTTCTGATCAAACAGGGGATACCTCAAGAGTCAATTCCGCTGCCCTTGCTATTTATAATTTACATAAATATTCCTTCTCAGAAGAGACTATCTTATTTCCTTATATTTTGCTATTTTTATAAAAACATTATTAAATAAATGACTAGTATATATTTTTTGTAGTTAAAATTTTATATATACACAAATTTTAATGCAAGAGATACAAATGGAGAGAATCATGAAAATAAATCAATGTCAATTTTTTATGTTCAAGACCTCTTGCCTTGTCTTGTCTAATACATCCCCATTGAAAGGTTTTACATTTTGCATCCTTAAACCGTATAATAATTCTTTACACATCCTGAGCTACGGTCAAATCACCCTTCTCATAGATCCTCCATAGCTTTTTTAGATATAAAAAGTCTTTTGCTATATAAATGTCTTCTTTTGATTATTTCGTATGATCTTTCGTTTTAAAATATAAATACATCACTATTTTTTCATCAAGTCGTAGGAATCTACCCTTTATAAATTATACTCATGTATGTTTCCAGGAATTGAACTCCCTTGGTAAGGACAATTAACCATCTAGAAGGCCAATCACTAGCGTTATCGCCACTTCTTCGGTACGGACTAGTCTGGCAGTACTTTAAATTACCAAGTGAAAAGATACTTCATTGGGCAATATCCTCTATAGAAACCTGTGATCAGTCGAATCTTTCTTTTAGTAAGGTGCAAGAGCTGTTTAGCTCTGCTTCAACAAACATTTTTATTGCATTTTACATTGGTGTGTATATTCACTGCCCAGTTTGCACCTTTTTCCCACTCTTAGACCACGCTCTTCCTATGTGCTTTTGATAGCCCACATGTAGCCTTTGGTCCAATCGTGGTAGTCTCAGGTCTCAGCTCCTTCCCAGCAAGTATATCGGCATGTTCGTTGTCTGTTATTCTTGGTGATCTGGTACCCACATTGGAGTGAGCTTGTTGCTCTTGGTCAATTGGTCCAAAGCTTGTTTACAGTTTCAAGTAGTTTTTAAACTGAAGCTTTACGCTTTGGGGTTATTAAAGGCAGCTTGCTTGTCTGAGATCGGACAGATGTGTGCCTCCTTGTAGCCCTTTTTTGTACAAACCTAAACACATTTCTCCAGGGCTATTGTTTCAGAAAGACCAATATTTAGGCCCATATATGCCTATGCCGAAGCCCGCTTCCCTTTTTGATGCATCTGTACACCAGATTATGAAGTTAGGTTTTAGTTTTTTGATTAATTTTAGGCAATTTTGACGACTGTCAATAATCACTCCAAAGCGCGACACAAAATCAAATTTGATCGGCATTACATCCGACGGTGTAGGTTTAGAATTTCTAAGTGCCCGAAACTGTGTTCAGTACCATGCCAGGCAAGTCTCCTCGCACTTATTGGACCTTCTGTTCTCATTTCTTCGTGCAAGGGAAGTAGGTCTAGTAATGCTTCCCTTGCTACAGAGGGGATGGTGGGCATGGCCTCCGTGATGACAGGCCATTTTCTGAAGTGTTTGAAGTTTCTTCTGTGCCATGGCTTATTTAGTCTTGATCCACACTACTAGAGAGCCATATGTAATAATGGGTTTAATTTAATCTTTACGTATATCCACTGTTATTTGCAAATGATACCGCGTTAATATCATACATTTGCATTTAATTCCGGCAAATTTACTATAAATTTAGTTTTTAAAATGTCGCAAAAAAAATTAATCCTTATATTTCGAAACGTTTCATTTCTTTCAATAAAATTACCGTAACACCTCCAAAAATTAAATTCATTAAAATCGTAATCCCGCTGTGTTTTTTATTTTAAAAATTATTTTAAAATATCTGGAATTTTTATTAGATACAAAACTATCCTTGAAACTACATGTCTAAACCATTGAAGCCAAAGGAGAAAAAAAACAATGCCGGGTACTTTCAGGCGGCACTAACGTTTATAGACCGCTGGTCGATAGCCATTTAACAGACTTACAATAACTAATACAATTTTGAACACATTTTATAATCAAGCAATAATCAGAATTAATACTCAATTACCTGGAACAACTAATTTTATTACGTTAAATAAAATATTTGGTACCTGTCAGAAGCTGTTCTTTCACAAAGTACTTAAGACATGCGATTGATAAAAATTAAAATTGTCTAAAACCAACACTTCGCATTTTATTATTTTATACATTTATTTATAGATGCATAACAACTTAGTAATAAAATTAGTAATTTAGAATTGTAGTTATTTAACACAAAATTTCTTGATGAAAATTTAATAAATTCACAGACGAAATTCGCTATACATTACTCTTCGCGTCAATAACCTAGAATACCGAATGGAAAAGTTAGAATAGTCACAGAATGGTGCCTATGCAGAAAGTATTGACCCCATAATGAGGAATGAAGATAGTATCGAATATATCATTATGGAATTGGAGGATAGGCGTAAAAGACTGAGCAATATTTTACTTTTTTTCCGAATCCACAGCTAATAATACTACTAATAAAATAAAGGATGATCTGAATGGTGTTCAACAGATTCTAGAACCCCGCGGACTTCACTCCCCTCAAAAAGTTATTAGATATAATGATCTAGTGAGTGCTAAACCCAGACCAATAAAAATTATTCTTAAAAACGAATCGGAAGTAAAGGAAATAATAAGAAGTAATACACAGGACCCCACGCTAAGCAAACATTTTCGTGCAGATCACACTAAAAATCAAAACGCCTATTACAAGAAAATGAAAAGTGATCTCGAGGAAAGAAGACCAAATGGAGAAAACATTTTAGTCATAATTGCAGTGAATAAAGCCAAATATCACAAAATTGGAAAAGAGTTAACAAAACTAACAGCATATTACCAAAACTGTGGAGGAATTCGCACTAAACTTAGAGACCCCATGATTGCGGTTAATGGAAATGATTTTGACATAATTATATTGTCGGAAACTTGGTTGTATGATGATATATCTAATGTACAATTGCAGTTACATAATATAGTCTGTATCGAACTAACAGTACCCTAACTGGTAATGTTAGGGGTGGTGGTTCATAGGTATAAAAATGCTACCACTCATTTCAAATTTTAGAAAATTCCAGTATCGAGCATCTATTTCTTTTGTTGTCAGTAACACTAATATTATCGTCGGTGGACTTTACATCGCCACCAATCTGTCAATCGATAATTATATCGGTCACTCTACAAAGTTGGAACAACTTTATGTTAGCTATAATGCTCATAAATCGCTTATTTGTGGTGATTATAATTTGCCATTTATGAAATGGAATAGTAGTGGTATCATCTTTCATACAATAAAAGATTCTGATTCTAAAGCTAAGTGTATAACCAACGGATATGATTTCTTAAATCTGTAACAAATTAATACAATACCCAACTCTAAGAACCTCTTAGATTTAACCTTTTACAATTTTTCGGAAGCTAGTGTCATTTTATCCGAGAATGCCTTACCAAACTTAAGCGAGCACCATGCGTACGATAAAAAAATCTACTAACATCATCTTGCTAATTATAATGCCCTAAATAATTTCTTTCACTCTATAAATTGACTCAATGTATTAAACGGCTCAGTCATTAATACAATTACAGATAAATTTTACAATGTGATTAATTTATTGATAAGTTTATTTCTTGTAATCTATTTGCCGTAACAGATAAAACCTTCCCAAAATGGGCGACAATAAAAAACTAGCTCATAAAAGGTTTAAAAATAGCGGTTTACAATATGACTATTTTTTCCAATCTACGCCGTGAATGTAAATCCAAGTCATAATCGCTGTACAATAATTATTTATTTGCCATCGGAAATAAACTTTTTTATAATCCTAAAGGTTTTTGGGATTAGGTCAGAGACCAAAGAACAGATAATGTTCCGGAATGGGCAAGAAAACGCAGTAATTAAACAGGTTTTATTTTTCAACACAGTACCCTTACAGGGCGATACACTTTTCCCAGCGGTGCTACAACTTTTTTAAGCCTTCAGAAAAATATGATTTCGGGAACTCTGCAAAATAAGCTTTAGTGGCGTCGATGACCTCCTCATTTGACGTAAAGCGCTTGCCTCCGAGCCAAGTCTTTATATTTGTGAACAAAAAGAAGTCGCACGGGCCAGGTCTGGAGAGTACGGGGGATGCGGCACCACCTCGTAGGCCAATTCAACCAATTTAGCATTGGCGATTCCGGATGAATGGGCCGGCGCGTTGTCGTGGTGGAAGAGAACTTTTTTCCGCTGCAAATGAGGCCGTTTCTCCTTCAATATGCCGTTGAATTGATCCAATAAATCGCTGTAGTATTGTCCCGTGATTGTTCTTCCCTTCTGCAAAAAGTTGATGTGTATCACACCTTGCGAATCCCAAAAAACGGTGGCCATGACCTTTCCAGCTGATGGGACAGTCTTTGCCTTCTTCGGAACAGATTCGCCTAGAGAAATCCACTGTTTCGACTGCTGCTTGGTTCCAGGTGTGTAGTGGTAGATCCATGTTTCGTCCACGGTCACGAATCGGCAAAAAAATCCGTTGGATTACGCTTTAACAAGGCCAAACACTCTTTCGAAGTGGTCACACGATTTCGCTTGTTGTCCATAGTCAGCAAATGCGACACCCATCGCGCCGACAGCTTCCTTATGCCCAAATGTTCGTGCACGATATTTTGCACACGTTGACTTTGTCGACCATTTCTTCATTTGTGGCCGTTTTTGGACGTTCACTGCGTGGTTCATCCTTGGTTTGAACTCGCTCACCCAGAAACTAATAGTCGAAAATGAAGGTGTGGATGTGCCATGAACTTTCTGCAAAATATCTCGTATCTCCGTCGCCTTTTTCCCATCCATCCAGAAATGTTTGATGACTGCACGAAATTCGTTTTTATCCATTTTTGCAAAAGTGCCTGATTTGCTTCACTATCCTAGTAAACAAAAACAGAATGACGCATGTCTGAAAATTTGACAGCTTACCTAAAATAGGTTAGCCTTGACAACCATCATAACAATTTCACGATACGCGCGCAATCTCTTGCCTATTCCGGAAACTTTTCAATCTACCCTCGTACCAGCACACTAAAAATTCAAATGGCGATGACGCTTACATGTTTTCAAATACTTACTCTAATGACTCTAATGAAAAAGTCCCCAACGAAAGTATCCCTCTGCCAACTCTGTCCAGTGATTTAGTTAATGACTTCAAACTTAAGATCTCCAAAGAAGAGGTATTTAACTTGATCTCAAGACTTAAGCCTAGCATTTATTCGTTATGCACACCTATTTATGAGCTCATGGTAAAATCTCTTGTATTCACTTTATTGAAATTGTCTATACCATCAATATAACGGGTGTCCAACAATTATTGCAGTCCCGGGTGGCGTTGGAATAAAAAACGTAGGTCGATTCTTACATGTTGCAAATAAATGAACTGACATTTTTAATGCACATTTAGGTTATGTTTGACAATTAACATGTCAGTTCTTTTATTTGCAACATGTAAGAATCGACCTACGTTTTTTATTCCAACGCCACCCGGGACTGCAATAATTGTTGGACACCCGTTAGTACCTCTTCAGAAGCGCACGGAGATTTCTGGCTTAGGAGTCATATTAGATCAAAAATTATCCTTTAACTTACACATTATAAGTATCTGTAGCAAAGCTATGAAAATGTGGGGGTTTGTCTGGCACATTGCTAAAAATCTCAATGTCTATTGCTTGAAAGCATTATATTGTGTTGGTGCGTTGCATTTAGAATATGCGTGTCTCGCCTGGTTCCACATACAATGTGTAACAATAAATCTTTGGAGATTGTAAACAATAAATATCTAAGACCCCTGGAATATAAAATAGGATCTAACCATATGCAGGGTGATTATGATGTTATCAAGAATATGTTGAAAATGGATAGCCTTGAAGATCGTAGGTCCTTCTCAGACTTTCTTTTTTCTTATAATTAATAAATGGGTGTACTGATTTCCCTTACCTTTTAAGTCAACCAGATTTTCATTTGTCATTTAATAACCGTAGATTAAGAATAACTCCTTAGTTTCGAATCTAAACCCTTTCTATTAATATAAGTGGTAATAACTCGATTAGCCGTCTTATGAGAAATAGTTTTAAAACTAATATCTATCGTCACGTACTCTACTAATTCATTAAATATTATTAATTTGTAAATATACAGGGTGACTGACGAAAAACCTTTGGTGCTGTATCTCGCTTATTTTTGATCCGATTTGAATAAATAAAACATCAAATTAAATGATTTTTAAAAGACTTTAATATGAACTGTACTGATATTTTTTCTTGCATCCAGTTTTTGACAAAAGACGATCAACTTTTTTTTTTCAAATTGCACTGTATATATATTTTGTATTGATCCGCAAGGAGATTTTTTCTGAATCTAAATTTGTAAACGATTTTATCCATTCATCAAACCAAAGTCGAGAAATTGAGGATTAAAAAAAATTAAAAATCAAATACCCATAGTAAACAATATACAGAGCAGAGCCTATTCCAAATGTCAAAAGTGACAGTGTCAGTCATTGGTACAATACTGCAATGATTTTTAATAATTTCATAATAAAAATGTTGCAAGATTTCAAAAACTGAAAAACGATTTCTGTAGAAGCACAAAATTCTAGTACAGTGTTTGAAATATTGCAACATTTTAATTATGAAATAATTAAAAATCGTTGCAGTATTGTATAAATAGCTGTCACTGTCACTTTTGACATTTAAAATAGGGTCTGTATATTGTTTACAATGGATACTTGACTTTTTATTTATTTTTTTATCCTCAATTTCTCGACTTAAGTTTGATGTATAGATAAATTTGTCTACAATTTTATATTCAGAAAAAAAAATCTCCTTGCGAATCAATAAAAATATATATACAGTGCAATTTAAAAAAAAAATGTTGATCGTATTTTGTCAAAAACTGGGTGCGAGAAAAAATAACAGTTCAGATCCTATTAAAGTCTTTTAAAAATGGTTTAATTTGATGTTTTATTTATTAAAATCGGATAAAAAATAAGCGAGATACAGCACCAAAGGTTTTTCGTCAGTCACCCTGTATATACACATATTGTTAAATTAAATTTAGGTTAAGTTTAATATAAGTAATATGTAATACACTATAAAAAAGGGGTTTCCCGTTTATAAATTAATTTAAAAAATTATATAATTCAATTCATACTGATAAATGTATGTCGACACAATAAATAAAGGGACAAACCTTCTTACGCATGTATATCCTTAATTAATAATATTATTGAAACAGTGTCTTCAAAATATACTTTTGATGTTATAAAATAATTATATATTTTCAAATATATAAAATGTACGATGGTAAATCCATAATTAAACCAATAATAACAAATAATAATTTAAACATGTATCAATTTAATTTCGTGAGTTTCACCATAAAAATTAATAATGATCTCATTCTTTGTTATACTTTTTGGTCGCGTGTAATCCTACACAGGCATGTTAATCTAGAACTAACGGATTTTTTTTTATTTAAAATTGTTATTAAAATAGGTTAATGTAAAATTTTTAAAGCTACTAACAGGATTGCGATATACCCAAGTTTTTAACAAAATGTTGTAAGGAGAGGAAAATGGACGTCATGGATAAAATTTTATAATTTTAAGAGGTAACATTTTTATTAGTTTAGAAAATTTAATTGATTATAAAGAAAGTTATGTGTTTATATTAAATTAATTTATTACAAATTACACATTATAATAATTCAACTTTGTATTCTTATATCACAAAAGTGGAATTTTTAACCGTGTATGTACATATTACATATGGTTAAGGCGGTTATTGTGATTTATTATAAAGAAAAGTAAGTCAAGAGCATGACTAATATGTAAGACAGTAGCAAGAATAAAGAAATTTTATTGATTATCACAGTGAACTACTTTTCGAATATGTATACCTATAAGGCTGCGTATAATTTATTGAACAGCATGATACTGTAAACATATTTGAATAAAGAAATCTGGTATTAAATAAACTATCATTTATTATTTTTTAATTTGTGTTATATATGTCAATACTAATATTTGCTACATTAATTGTTATTTATATTCGCATTTTATTCTACTTTCACGTTTCTGCTTTAATATAGCATTCAATAATATTTCTAATAAATTACATAAATAGTAAATTTATGACTAGATAAGTATAATTTCACACCTATTATATATTTAGTGTTTCTATTCAAATGACAACGATGTGATGTGAATAAACGTTACATTTATGGTTAGTATATACAATACATAATTACAAGAGCAATTGAAACATTTTATTTATTATTAAATTAGTTATAATAATGAGAGAAGCTTTCTTTTTGGAAGCTTTTAAATTAAAGTAAATATATTTTCTAATTAGGCATTTCAGAAATGTATCAAATTAGACATTAAGGTAAATTAGAAATTATAGCACTTGAATTTACTTCCCCAAGGAAGGTTGCATAAATTTGTTAATATAAATTGCGAAACAAGTAAAACCAAGTGCTTTAATTACTAACTTACAGTATTGTTAAATATGATGCATAAGCAAAAAGTTCGTAAATTAAACTCAATTTTTACTTTGTTGGATAACTGAATTTTTATTTTTGGTGACTATAGTTTCAATACTTTGCCGTATCATTTTGAAACCGTAAGTAAAAGGGGGTTACAAAAAACGCGGTGTAATGGCGTTAAAGATGGCGGTGTATTTTAGGTCTAGGTGATCGTTGATTAGTGGCCTTTATGAATTTCTAGAGACAACTCGTTGAGTGCATCTTACAATCCCAAAAAGAATGACTGAAAGTGCATCTTCGCCAAAGGAATTATTGTTTTCAATCAAATTTTGACGAAAGATGACATATCAATTTGTTTTTGTCGAAAAGAGTGTAAATATTCTCTCAGACTTAAAATAGCACCCATATTCACCCACATATATTCACTTATACGATGAATTGCGAACGCCTTTGTGATACATTTTAAAGATAAGGAACTACATTTTATTGATTTCACACGAAGGTGTATATTTTAATGATTTTCGTTTATTGACTTTTTCTACAAATTTAACTTTCTTTTAAGGTAAGAATCATTCTTAATTTTCTCGATTAGAATTTTCATTTAAATATTGCACGTAGTAGTATTACATCTGATAATGGGGCAATTGCTATGCTTCTTCTCTTCTTGTTTTCTCGATTGGCTATTGACCGATGGAGAAAACAAGAATAAAAGGTGCATAGTAATATATTGCAACTTTTATATGTTTATTAGTTTTTGTACCACGTAGATTATTTGACATCTATAAAACTAAATATTGTCCTTAAATTAATCTATCCATTAAACTAAACTACCAAAACAAGTAATTTTGATACAAAATATTTCTCTGTCTAAATATTATTTTTTCATGTAATTCTTTTCATACTGCTAGGTATTTTATGTATACTATTAGAATTCTTCTAATTCTTTCTTATACTTTTAATACGTCGAGTGCGAGCATATCAATAATATCACAATGATATTTTGACATAGATCAAATTGCTTTTCTAGTGCAAAATTGTCTACCGTAGTAATTAATAGTAGTAGTAATAACTGTAATATCTATATTCTCGATAAAAAAAAACAAAAATTAATGGTCAACCAAAGCAGTCGGCTAAATCGTATTTTAAGTTATTTCCAGTATTCTTTTTGCAATCTTAAATAATCTTACACTCATATTACATCGCGCCATTACCCATAACTCGTGTCGTTTTTGTCTAAAGTTTATTAAGTTATTCCAATTTATGTAATTTGCCTTTACAAAACAATTACAATTAAACTAAAATGTTTTTAGGAAGATATAGAATCATTTCCAAAATTATGTCATGTTTTCGTAGTACGATATAGACATCCCATTTTAATAAAATTGTAGAAAATTATGTTCCTTATAATATCAACTTCTTGTCCATCACAGAAAGTTCTGCTATCCTGATATTAAGGCATATCTAGGCATTAGTGGGACCAGTATACATTTAATATTGTATGGACAAAAAAATTGTTCTCTCGCTCAAAACATGCTCGTGTTGAATGATCGAAACAAATGCTAAAGAAATATGATTGGTGTGCTTGAAAACACATTATGATATTATAATAGCTGATGATTCATGGATAAATGCGTATGATCCCAAAAGTAAACAGCAATTAACTGATGCACCAAATCTTTAAAAAAAGTTGATCGCGTACGACGCACTTCGAAAAAATTGGTTCGAAAAAAAAAACGATAATGTGGAAACTATACCATTAGCCCAATATTAGACGATCAATTATGATTGGTACACAACCATTTGCTTGTCAGAAGTTTTTGGAAAAATAAGGAAAACCATCAAAGATGCAATATTTTTTCCCCAGGACAATGTGAGCTTTAATAAATAAATAGTCCTGATTTGGCACCAAATAACTTTTTTTTATTCTCGTAAATCAAAAATAAATTAAGAGGCCAATGTTATGCAAAGGCCTAAAGAAGCAGTTTAAAGTGTAGTTCAAACATTGGTTCAAGCGCATGCAAAAGTATATTGATCTTAATGGAGAATATTTTGAAGAACAATAAACCCATACATAATTTCAATTCAATTCAATTTCTTTATTCACATAGAATACATTACAATGCTTAAAAATACATTTATGCAGATTGGATATGGGCATCAAATAATAATATATATATACATTTTAAAATTGACAATATTTTGACAGAATACCCATGAAAATTATAATATTCATTTATAAATATATTATAATATTATAGACATTTCTTTATGGAATAGTAAGATTTACTTACTAGAAAGAGCTACACCTGTTTTTTTTGAATTTGGCCAACTGGGCGAGGTTTTTTGTAGTAGTAGTAGTTGTGTTCGGCTATCGACTACGTGGTCCTTCCACCGGGTTCTTTATATTTTTGGGGAGTTTGTTAAATATTAGGATGCATGAATAAATTGCAGATTATTCATATAGTGTGGTGTTTTGGAACAAATTCTAAGATATGGTGTTATTGGGTTGTTAATTCCCATTTTTAGAACACAAGTGTTTATTGTTAAACACACAAAAAGCACATTTATAGATACAAATACCTGCTAGGGTCAGAAGCTTGTGATTTCTAAAAATATATTTACACGTTTGACGATAATTTATGTTAAATATTAACACAATAATATGTTTCTAATATACAAAAACTGTCTGTTATTCCCCAGACAAAAAAACCTTAAGTTCAAAGTTATTAAAACTTAAAAATTGGTAAAATTAATAATTAAAAGGGCCTCAAAACTAATATTTCTTTATAAAAAATCATGATCAAAATACTTTCCAATACTTCATAAAGGAAAAAACAAATGCCAGAAAAGAAACACACATAATAAAATAATAATAATTAATAATGAGAGAAATTAATTATCATTATTAATACTGCACTAGAAATTTCAATATTTAATTTACATAATAAAATGTTAAATAGATAAACTTAAATAAATACACTTTTAACATTTGTTTACTGTATATATAAGAAAATATCCTCATTTACTATTGTCTATAACATTTTAGAATTAAAATCATTGTGTTTGAAAAGCTAAGTAGTTTAATGATGTAAATTTTAACTTTTTTAAGAGAAATGTCCATAAAAAGTATATATTGTATATTATAGATTATTGATTGTTATAATGCGATTAGATTGTTATTATGGAGAAGTAATAATCACTTTTGTAACTAAAAAGTAAATAAAAATATTTTGACGTTTTATATCACTAGTATAATATACACAAACAAAGTTTACAATATATATTATCCATTTTTGAAACAACTATAGTTTCGATCTTTGTAGGTCTTTGTCATGTGTTGAAGGAAGAAAAATTGCAAGATTACAATTTATAGGTCGAACATGGAATTTGAGTAAATCTGATTGGATAATAATATTTATTAAGTATTCATAAAAGTGGATTAAGGGTAGCATTATGGTGCAATACGGATTAAGGTGGGGTAGAGAGCTTTTAAAAAATGAATCCTAAATACTATGTCTAAAATTTCCTTGAATTATCCCCAAAACTCAAGTCTATCACTACCTCAAATAATGCGAAATTAGCGTTTTGATATTTGTAGCATATTTTTTAATATTCCTACAGACCTTCACCTTTTTTTTTTGAAAAAGTTATGTTTCCTTTTTTCCATTATTCTAGAAATAGAATGTATGGAGCAAAGTATTACAAGTCATTTACAGTGGTTGTAGAAAATTGAATTATTAATTAAAATTTAAGAAAAAATATTGACATTTTTTTTATAATAAACAAATTAAAATTAAATAAAATCTGAAGAGTATTACAAATATCTAAAAATCTATGAAGCTATTGTTATAATGAGAATAAAAAGAAGCTAAGCACAATCAGAAATATAAAAATTAAGGAAGATAATAACAGTAATAATAACTAATCATATGGATTTTGCGAATATTTTCAATTGTTAGAATTATTGAATAAATTCAATATAAAATTTAATTAATGTTTTAAATTAAAAAATAATTTCTTAGAATATATTATTATTATTAGATTATTTTATTAACTTTTTCCTATTAAATTCCACATACATGTAGTTATTTTTAGATTCAAGATTTAAACTATTTGAATATAAGGATTTTTAATTTTTTGATTGTTGAGGCACAAGTGTTGAAAATCCATATTCACTATTTAGATAATAAAACTGTTAGATTTTCAAATTGGTTTTATTATAGTGTTTACAATAAAACCAATTTGAAAATCTAACAGTTTTGTTATCTAAATAGTAATAAGGATTTTTTTTATTATTTTTGTATGCTTACAATCCGACAATCGTGTCATTTATATTTAATGGCATTAATTGATTGTAATGTAAATGTTTATTGTGCATTTATATCTGCATAACAATTATATAACTATTAATAAAATTATGTAGGAATGCTTTAAGTGAAATTGTTTAACCACATCCTTGTTGTTATTGTGTGCATCTCGTATGACCCAAATATATCCTTATGTTAGAAATCGATCGACTAAACAAGTCGCCATATTTCATATTTTATTATATTAATCTGGATATGATTACGTTTTTCCATTTCGTGTGTGTTTCTGCCATGGAACCACGAACTATCTAAAGTATTGCACATGAAAAATAGACGATTTTATATCATATAATTATATCAACTATTAAGTTTAAACAATGTTTATTAACTATTGCATTAGTTAATCGCTGATAAGTATTTATAAATTGGTTAAAAATCATAAACAACTCCTTACCTCAAACATCGAAACAACTCACCTTGAAGGAAAGTCATCAGCCATCCTACTTCTAGACATCCAAAAAGCCTTTGATTCTGTCTGGCATCAAGGTCTGTTGTACAAATGTTACCTTCTCAAAATTCCTTCCCACATTATTTCCATTATTAAACAATTCCTTTCAAACAGATCCCTCAAAGTCAAAATCAACAACTCCTACTCCCCCCCTTTCACTCCTGTACAAGGGCTACCTCAAGGATCCCCTCTATCTCCCCTACTTTACAACATCTTCTGCTTCGACATCTACAACCCTGATCCTCTTCACTTTAATCCTTCTAAATATCTCCTCCAATTTGCAGATGATACAGCCCTAATTTCCCATGCACCCTCCGTACCTAAAGCTCTCGAATCCCTTCAGCAGCTTATTGACACCCTACAACACTGGTTTTGCAAATGGCGAATTAAAATCAATCCCCATAAATCCCAGCTTCTAATTCCCTATCACCGTAACAATAATCCTGCACACAATATTCATATCTCCAACACAACTGTTTCCCCCTCTACATCCATAAAATACCTAGGCATTACCATAGACCGAAAAGTCAAATTCAAACAACATACAGATTTAAACAAAACAAAAATTATAGCTAGAGCCAAAATGTTTAGAAACTTAACATACAAAAAGAACGGCATATCTATACAAACAGCGGTTAAAATCTATAAAATGATCTGCCGTCCTCTACTCGACTATGGTAATGTCCTTTTCTCCAACTCCTGCAATCCTACTATCCACAATATCCAAGTTAGCGAGCGATCCTCCCTTAGAATTCTAACCAAAATCCGCCACCCCAGTAATCCTCTACACAATCCCTCTAACCAACTCTTATATGAATCTACATCTGTTATACCCATAAAGGAACGCCTTCTATACTTAAGCGAAAAATTCTCCAAAAATCCCTTCAACTACCACATCCTTACCCTCTACTGCTTGCGCAGAAATCCTAACCTGATCCCAAAATTCAAAACCCCTCCATTCACTACTTTCGAATTCATCTCATCACATCATCCATCATCATCATCATCACCATCAGAGACAGACTGACGTTACACATCGACAAGGACAAATCAGGGCTGAAAGACCTCCGGTCGATAGCCACTTAACAAACTAACCTCCCATCACTCATATCATCATAAATGTATTATATTTGTCTTATCTGTATTTTTGTTTGTTAATAAAGATGTTGTATATATATATCATAAACAACTAAGCTTTAATAAATAAGACAATTTTTAGAGCATACATTTTGCCCCCATAAACAATTAATTATAATTGTATATACATAACTGTATATACAATTGAAATTAAAAAATAAATACGATTTCTACGTTATTATAATTATTCGACTAAATGAATAATACTGACCTAATTTAATCTAAAATATCTAAACCAAAATTACTGTAGTGATTGATTACAATTTACATTTTTTCTTAAAATCATCATTACTACCATACTAAGCACGATTAATCAGGTCGACACAAATCCATAGCTTTTGGCGATGTTTGAAATGGTTTTATTTCACACCGTTTCTGTTCTTCCGCATTAAGCATTCATCTAACGAATGAGATAATATATGCATCACTACAGTAAAATCATAATTTATAACCATTCGCACATCCTGGAAATTGCTTAAAAATCACAACAAAATTTGTACAACTCGAAAGAATGTTGCAATTACTATAACCTACTTTTATTAAGAGAAATGATTCAGAACCTTATAAAAAAGTACCAAATTCTTTCTTGTTATATAACATATAATAAGATTTATATGATAGGTTTATGTAATATCGATGATTCATTATCTACAATCGTTTTTATAAACGATAGATTAAAGTAAAAGGTGTTAAGAGATTTAGTTATTAAATGATACAAGTAAATTATAGTAAATGAATTGAAAAATGAATGCACAAATAATAAAATATAATGTGAATTAAACCCTCTCAAGCAAAATTTAGTAATGAATTAAAGAAATATTTAAGAAAAATATATCAGTATTTGAAAACTCTTGAAATGATTAACTCATATTCATTTTTTAGAAATAATTTTAGTCCAGATTATTCAAATAAAATGCAACATATAACAAACGAATCTTGTAATTTAAATACTTTATATTCTAAATAATAATTAATTATATTAAAATTGTTTGCATGGCTGTGGAAAATTAATTAATAACTTGAAAAACAAAACGTTTCGTAAATTCACAACAATGGGTATTCTAAAACTACAAAACGAATCACTTATTTATTAACAGTATATTTACATTATATGCCTATTCTAATATATAATAAATCTCTGAAAATTATATTGTAATATTTTAAGCAACAAATGTATTTTCTTCTAAAAAATTATTTTTCATTATTTAAAGAAAATTATTTTCCCATAAATAGATTTTAAAAATTACATCTTATTTCTTAAATAAAAATTCAGATTATATTTTTATTTTTGCAATTCCCTTTTTAAAACAAACCCAAAATATAATATTATTATTATAGCTAATGTATACATTCACCTTGTTGAAACAATAGGGACTTTATCGCTATATAATAATGATATTGCGAGGATGGCATGTGATTTTTTGCCCTGCCAAATGAAGCGGAAACTTTGGTTACCTTATTATTAAATAGCTATTACTGGGGAAGCTAAAAAAACTGCATGGTTATTGTAATGATACTCTAATAGTGCAATCTTCTTGTAAGGATGGTGAAATTTAAAGCTCGTTAAATTGTAAAAATTCTTGACATTTCAGTCTTATAACAACGAAATTAATTTACATTATAGTTTTATTAAATGTCACCTCAAATTTTAATTATAAAGTAAGGTAGATAACTAACCATCACTTACTTACAATTTTTAAATTCAATTTCTCAATAAAAATGTAAGTTTAAGAATGACAATTTCAAAATAAAATCACTTACATGGTTAAGAAAAAAAGTTATATCCGCTAAAAATATTTATAACACATTATATTTCATTATTATAATATTTTACTATATTAGTTTTAATTTTAGAAAATCACTATTACGTGAATGAAGCATTTAATGCGTGCGCTATATTTTTTTACTGATGTAAATCAAGATGTTTTTTTGCATAACGATTAAATTGGCGTAAAGTAGGTTAGAGCCGAAAAAGCCACTGAAATGATAAATTACGAATAGTGGTTTCTAATAATTAAAAAGTACGAAAACAACAAAAAAGGCGCCCATATATAATTATTGGTGATGGAGATAGCTAATTGTTTTTGTAATTGAAAATTTACAGTTTGAATATGCGTGCCTGTATTAAAGCTATTCTAATTTGTAATTGAAATTAATAGTGCGAATAAAATTAAAACAAATAAATCATAAAAATACACGGATCTGTGTAACCTCTTTACCAGTGACGGTTTGTGGTAAAAGGTGACAAAGATTATAGTAACAACTATCGACCAATATCAATACTACCTGCACTCTCCAAAATACTCGAGAATATTAGACCAACAAATATATTTTTTGATAAACATAATTTACAATTTGGTTCCCGCCCCGGTCGATATACATTTATGACAGTAAATAAATTCGTAAACGATACAATAGAATGATTTTGAAAATAAAGATGTAACAGTTTGTAATTTCCTAGACCTGAGTAGAGCTTTCGATTGTGTTACGTACAGTATTCTCTGTCGGAAGCTTTATTTCTATATCTTTCACCCTACTGTTACCAAAACGATTGTCTTATACTCAAGCTCCAAAACAAAGTAGTTCAAATATGGATACCATCGAGTAAGCAAAATATATTACAAGGTGTGCCTCTAGGGTCTGTCCTAAACCAACTTTTTTTTTAATTTACATAAATGATCTTCCCTATAATATAATGTATTAATCGATAGTCCTTTATGTAGATGATACATCATTAGCGACCAATAATAAAACTTCTGAACAGGCATCAGTGAAACTTAATGCAGATAAGTTAGTGGATTTAGAATGATTTAACTGGAATAAAAAGATCCTCTCTTTAAAACAAAATCCAACACAAGTATAGGGTGCGCCGGAGAAACTTACTTATTTGAAAGGTCAATAAAAACAAAAGTACTTCAGTTATCTTTTTAATTAATTTTTTTTTATTTGAGAATACAATATCCCAATTTTTTTTTCATACAGTTTTGAAAATTACATCGTTTAAATGGAGACCCCCATTGTGCATGCACTGTTAAGTCGATTTTTGAAGTTCATCTCCACTCTTCGCAGCATATCAATCGGTATGTTGGCAATGGCGTCGCGACTTCATTGTGAACGAGTTACTATCTGGTGTGCGATATCGGTAATGGGAATAATTCATGCTTTTTTTTGAAAACATCGAACGCGCAGTTACCGTGAATGCAGTTCGTTACAGAAATATGATCGAGGAATTTTTTCTTCCAAGCCTCGAAGAAATGAACGTTAGAGACGTGTGGTTTCAGCAAGATGGAGCCACAGCATACACAGCACGAGGCTCAATGGATTTGTTGCGACAACATTTTCCCGACCGCCTCATCTCCCTCAGAGGCGATCTCCCATGGCCGGCACGCTCGCCATATTTGGCTCCATGCGATTTTTATTTATGGAGTTATTTGAAATCCCTGGTTTATTTCGATCGACCACGGAGCACAGCTCACCTCAAGAACAACATTCGCGACGCCATTGGCAACATACCAATTGATATGCTGCGAAGAGTGGAGATGAACTTCAAAAATCGACTTAATCAGTGCATGCACAATGGGGGTCGACATTTAACCGATGTAATTTTCAAAACTATATAAAAAAACTTGGGTTATTGCATTCTCAAATAAAAAAGAATTCAAATAATAACTGAAGTACTTTTATTTTTATTGATCTTTCAAATAAGTAAGTTTCTCTGGCGCACCCTGTACCCCAAAACCTAAGCCGAAACTTGAGTGCCTTTTATGTATTACAAAGAATATTGATACATCACATCGTAATAAAATATTTCATAACTACAAAACAAGAAATAGGAGGGATTTACAATAATGCATTACGACTATCAAAATTCAAAAATGGCACGCGATACTATTGTACAGCTATACATATTTTCAACGCCTAAATAATGTTCAAACTTTTACATTTAATTTATATGAAGTTCGCATTAATAAATACTTAATAGGAAAAACACTTTACAGTTTTGATATATACGCTTGCCCTCTGATTCGATGATCAGAAAGTTATATATAAAATATAAATTAATATTAATCTTTAAGAAGAGGAGTTTACAAATTCATGACATCTTGAAAATTGAAATATTATTTTAGATAATACAGATGTTAAAAAAATATGATGTAAGCTAAACTATTTTGCACTATAAATCAAAAAGGTCCTCCTCTTATTATAATAAAAGAGATTTACTTAACTAAATGAGAAAACATGTAATATATTATTATTATATTCTATTATTTGCTGTAAAGTGTTTCGTTAATTTAATAAATTAACCTCAAGTAATGATATTTTAGCAAAAGTTTATTTGTGATTATGATTAAATATGTTGAATACCAAATTTCAACATATTGGTAAAATATAATATTTACTGTCAACTATAATCACAAGAATTGGTTAGTTCTCTACAAATACAAACATTAACAGTATACCGAAGTGAAGAAGTTCACATTTTTAATTAAAAAAAAACAACTTGCTTGATATTATGTAATGCACAACAAAATAACAAGCAATAAATAAATACTGTTTGATGGATAGATGGCATAGATTAAAAATAATTGTTTGCACACCTGCAGTACCAATGAATACCAAAATTGACGTATACCTAACCTCTTCGCAATAATCAGCTATTGAAGCTCCATCTTTTTCCAAGAAGTTCTCCGAAGAGGACCAGTCTTTTGACTCATTTAAGAGGGTAATGCTGTCTTTCGACCATGAAAATCTGCCCACTGCAAAGGAATAATCTGCAACTCCGCACACAAAAATGATAAATATCAAATCTACCAAGCAAATATTCGGAAAGCGAGGTGATAACCCGACCTTTCCAGATCTTCCAACAAAAATGTGCAAAAATTTAGGTAATTACGTGCAGTTCTAAAAGTGACTAAAGTTTATTGGTAAAAATGCTCAAGCGAAATTAAATGAAAATGAAAATAGTCTGCATGAAAATTATTCTCCGATAGATAACGACACAAGTGATGATGACGAAATAATTAATTCCAAGAAGATGATAAATACACTACATATTTGGAAAAGTATAGTAGTGATTACAGCTATACTGATTGTAGAATAGTACATAGCGAAACTGTACGAAATGATATTTCGCATACATGCAAGTGCAAATCTCTTAAAAACAGTAATTCATAATAATCATATAGATTATTCATCAAGAAATCATATAGATTTAAATACTGAATATGCATGTCCATAATCGTGATGATAGTGGTCTTTTATATGATTCACATAACCAGGATAATCCGAAAGCCATAATACTGGTGATACCAAAATTAGATAATACTAAGAAAAAATGGAATATACAAGCAAAGTGGCCATAAAACGCCAAATGATCAACAAAACGATGGAAATGAATATCGAGAAAATAGAAGGCGAACACCTACTAAATATAAACATGGTAATCAAATATTCACGGTTATATCCCATCCCTCGCATTGATAATTAACGTTTTTTTTCCCATAATACTTGGCGGTATATACAAGGTGGCGCAAAAGTAATATCATAGTTTGAATTGGGTGCCATTTTGTTATAAATGAAAAAAAAGAGCTCTGTGTTCATCAAAAGTTTATTATTATTTATTACTTGGAAAAAATTATATCGCTCAAATGGCCACCTCCCGAGTTAATACATAATTGTACTCGTTTTACGGCATTTTGAATTGTTGCTCGCAAAACATCTGGCTCCAAATAGGCGATTTCTTCTTCAATGTTAGCTTTCAAGTCTCGCAAGGTTCATGGTTTGTTGTGGTAAACGCGAGATTTTAAAAAGCCCCAAAGGAAGAAGTCTGGGGCTGTTAGATTAGACCTAGAAATTGGTGTATCAAAATCTCTATAGTTACCCCCAGTTGTGTGAGCGGTTGCTCCGTCCTGTTGAAACCAACAATGATCAAGATCCGATGCAGTAACTTGCAGTACAAAAACTCGTTCAGCATCTGCCTGTAATGCTTGCCGCAGCGCCATCGGCGTCTTCAAAAAAATAATGACTAATCACGTATTCACTGCGAACGCC
The DNA here is from genome assembly GCA_963969525.1 of Ontholestes murinus. NCBI lineage: Eukaryota > Metazoa > Arthropoda > Insecta > Coleoptera > Staphylinidae > Ontholestes > Ontholestes murinus. Next base: position 48,969,439 of record OZ018390.1, on the reverse strand, counting down.
GCACCAAACAGTCATTTTGAGGGGATGAAATAGATCTTCTTGCATTACATGTGGATTTTCTGTTCGAGCACATGGAACACGACGACAGGGAAAACGACGACGAAATTCACGTTGCATTAAAACAAAAGATTAAAAATTTGTCAAATAAACAGTAACAATAAATCCACGACCTTCAGGAGTTTATCGCTCTATGGCTTGTTAACAACTAATTCTCTATATATCTACATAATAAATGTCAAAGCACACTGACATTTGGCACTATCTACAAAAATGGCGCCCAATTAAAAGTATAACATTACTTTTGCGCCACCTTATATAAGTGAAGTCATTGATAAGGAGTACATGGTACTCGAAATGTACATCTGACGTATAATAAAAAAAGTGAAGGAAGGAAATAAAGTGTTTTAATTCAATGGTAAGCAAAGAAAGAGTAGCACGCCCTAATAAATCTGGAAATAAAACTCCTAGAAGTTTCAAATGAGGACTTGAATGTTAACAATTTAAAAGAATCAGGAAAAACAAGTTGATCAAATGTCGTAGATTGACAGTAAAAGAAAGCCAAATCAAGTAGAATTGAAGAACCTATTAATAAAAAAAATCCAAACTAAGTTATATTTATAGTATCAACTTCGGTACAACGCCTAGGATATGAAAGGGCCATAGTTATCCGTTAAAGCCTGCCACAAAGAAAGAAAAAAGAAGTTAAGTGAGAATTTAATTAATCGTATATAAAGAAGTATATGAATGTCACGACCTATTTCTATATGGCATTTTGATATCTCTAAACACTGGTTGGTATTATAACATGAAGAGTAAGAATGACCAAAACAATACTAAACAATCGTTATAGTAGTATAGCATAAAATAGCGCTTCTACTTTCCAGGATCTAAATTTGCAATAGTTATTTTTATTAGTTAAGTCTAGTGGTTTTTGATTGACTAATAAATAAATAGTATATCAGAAAAGCAGTGCTTTTAACAAGATATTTGAAAAATTGTTTCATCACGGGTTGGGTAAGCAGTTAATCAACTATAATATATAAAATTTACTTGTTCTACTTACTGTTCTATTGAGAACAGAGATTCAATATTTTAATCATTCCAAAAATATATAAATTATTTTAATACATTGAGGATGAATGACGAGATATTTCGTCATTCCTATTTCATTTTTGGGGCCACTGACGAGATACATCGTCTTGCATATTCAGTTTGGGACAGGTCCAAGATATCACACATTTTATATGTGATTGTCAGCGGCAGTTTTTGGCTATTTTTATTGCGAATTGATATTAATTATTTGAAAATGGAAATTTAGATAGTAATAATCAACCGAGCTTGGACGACTTTAAAGGTGGTTGGGGTGTTGCAATTCTACCACCAAAGCCAGATAGTATATCAGAGGTAGTAAAATTAGTACTGGGTGATGATTTATTTGACATGTTTAGCCATCAGTAGTCCATGGTCTCTTGTTAGTCCAACAGAATTTTACATTTTTAGCCCTCATAATTTTAATGGGGCGTAAACAAAAGGGAAATTGGAAAGAACATTGGTCAACAGATTTACTTTCAGGGTCTTCAATAAGTCGAAATACATTTGAACAGATATGAGCATTTTGGCACTTTAATGACAATAGTAAGATTGACCAGTCTTTAACTTGACTTTTTAAAATTCAACCAGTATTTGAGTACTTGCTGCAGAAATTAAATACCAAGTAACAGTTGTGTCTAGACGAGGGCGTTATTCCATGGCGAGGGCGTTTGATTTTTCGGACATACAATCGTGGAAAAATCATCAAATATGGTTTTACTTGTAAGAATTCTATCTGAAAGTGATACCGGATACATATATAATTTTGAAATTTATACTGCTGAGAAAAAAACTAAACGAAACTATTCCATCAGTACTTAATCCATATCTTGATTTGTGGCACCACGTCTATCAGAATAATTATTATAATAGTACCTCAATTGCAAAAACTTTGCTGGAACGTAAAACCAAATTGTGTGTGTTGACCACAATGTATAAAATATGAAGCACGTGGTGTAAAAAAAAAGTGAAACAGCTTTCCGAAGAAATGGTGACATCCTACTTGTAATTTGGAACGACAAAAGAGAAGTAAGAATGGTATCAAGTATTCACGAAAATTCGTATTGCACAACAGGAAAGAAATCTAGGGATACTAGAGAAGAAATAAAAAAGTCAATACAACATGAATATGAATGGCGTTATCCTCACCAAGTATCTTTCCTATAATAATATTCTCAGAAAAACAGTAAAGTGAACGAAGAAAGTAGTACTTTCAATTCATTTCGAGTTTATTAAATGCTGAATCCTTAAAGTATATAAGTTATAAATATTTTCTTTTCGATATGGCAAGAAATTGGCTTAGTCCTGAAAAACCTACAGAGTTGATGGATTTAGAAACAGATGTACCAGGCCCTTTAAATGTTACTCTAAGAACTCCACGTAAAGTTCACCCGCAAAAGTTATCACGATAACACATCCCAGTACAACTTCCGCCTTCGAAAAGCAAGAAATTTCCGATAAGACGTTGCAAAGTGTGCAAAATCAACGGAAAAAGAAGGGAAACTCGCTACGTTTGCAAGTTTTGTAGTGTTACACTTAACTTAATGTCATTGTCATATTTATATAAAACTTAGAAAAATGTTTAGGTTGTTCAAATATTTACTTCAGAAATATTAAAAAATAATTAATTTTTAAAGTTGTTGTTGTAACTACTAACAAATCATCACTAATTTAAAAATATTTAACGCAAAAAATACCCGGCCACTGGGTACGGTGAGCAATAGAATGCCCGGTTAAAGATTAGAGTGCTTGCTTATGCGGATGACATAGCAATAATGGCAAAGAGGAAAGGGAATCTGGAGTCCACGATAGAGAGAATGAAATGGTGTTTTGGAAAGAGATAATTAAGAGTGAATGTTAAGAAAACCAAAATAATGGTGTGTATGAAGGGGAAGATGGAAGGATGAAAGGTTTTATTGGAATGGAGAGGAAATTGAAAGAGTATAATATGTCAAATACTTAGGGGTAGCGTTCACATAAATTGGCAGGTGGCAGGAGCACATGAAGTATGTGACGAAGAAGGTGAAGTCAGCAGCTGGAAGTCTGTGGAGAGAATGGGGGATGAGAATGATCGATTGATGAAAGTATGCCTGAAGTCAATTTTAATGTACGGAGCAGAAAGGGTTTCAGCATGAAAGAGAGTATAGTACAAATGGAATGTAGTATGGTATCAGGAGAGTATGGGTGGATGTAGGAAAAAATGAACAAAGTATGAGTGGAAAGTTAGAATTCAGGAACGGAAAGTAATTACTAATGGGATACTAAATGATACGGACAAGATGAATAGAGTGAAGAGTCAGTGGAAAAGGGTAGATGTGATATGTACAAAAAAGTAGGATGGTCCAACGAAGCAGTTAAAGTATAACAGGAAGAGGAAAAATATTTTAAAGTTTAGTAGAGATGACCCTAAGGGATAAATAGGAAAGATGGATGAAAATTGATAAAAGCAGATACCATCCAAAGTATAAAGAAATTACAGAAGGGGCGGGCAAATCCGAATACTTGTATGGAAGAGGTGAATGGGAGGAGCAAGTACTGTTGATGTGATAGTAAAGAATATAGGAATAGCTTTTGAGTGAGGGGAGAATGTACCGATTGTGTGGAAGGGAAGAAGAAAAATGAGAGCATTGGAGGGTGGACTGTATGGGGACTAGAGATGGGTGGAAAACAATATAGACAAAAGGAATGGACAAGGTTACTGCAAGGGGATACTGAGGCAATGGGTATAATAAGGAGGATAAAGGAAAAGAAAAAGCCATATTGAAATAACTAGTATTTAGTCAGTTTTGTGGTAGAAATATAAGATAATTTGTATAATTGAAAAGATGCCAATAAAGGATTAATTGATAATAGTTGTAAAAACATAGTAAGTTAATTTAGTGTTTATAAATAATACTGTTGTTTCTTTCATCACATTTTATTTTCTAGTTTGTATTTATAATGAACGCTTAGCACTCGAAATATACCGGGTGTTCGATAAAAAACGCCCAACGCCATAACTTTGTTTTTTATTAACCGATTTGCATCAACTAAAAATAAAAAACAAATTGAATGGCCGTTTAAATTCTATGATATCACATTAAATTTATATTTTTTTTAAATTAACTTCATTGACAAATGACAGTCAACTTAAATTTTTTCAATTGCAGTACTTTTTTTTATACTAGATATTATTTTTCTGAATAAAATGATGCCCAATATGTTTTTAATTTGATATTTATGTCAGAAGAAAATAAAAATAAATCTTATTAATATGATATTCTCGTATAAATTTAGTGTGCCTTGAAAAAAAAATCGCAACAAACAAACAGCATTTGTTGTAAAACACAAATTAATAACAAATGGTTGACATTACTTTCAACAAATGACATTTGTTTGTTCCAATTTTTTTCAAAGCACACTAAATTTATACGAAAATATCATATGAATAATATTTATTATTATTTTTTTCTAACATAAATATTAAATTAAAAAACATATTGGTCATCATTGGATTCAGAAGAATAATGTCTAGTATAAAAAAATAAGAAAAGTATATGCAGCCATTTAAAAATTTAAAGTTGACAGTGATTTGTCAATGAAGTTAATTTTGAAAAAAAATATAATTAATGTCATTTCATTTCATAGTTGGTTCGAATCGGTTAATAAATAACAAAGTTATGGCGTTGGGCGATTTTTATCGAACACCCGGTATAATATAAAGAAGATACAACAGTTTTATTTATATATTTAATAATTACTATCTTTATAGACAAAATTTTGCAAACTTTAAAAGTTAAATATATCAATAAAACGTACATTTTTAAGATAAATTAAAGATTGAACATTGAAATCTAAATATACGAACTTTTAAATTTTAATTATTTTACACGTTTTGTTTTCAATAAATTTAATAAAGTAAACATCATTTTAATTTTTCAAACAAGATGCTGAAAATTTACCAAGACACCTGCTTTTCTTCGAAGATTAGATAGATACCTGAAACAAACAAAAAATAAATTAATCACAACACATCTACAAGATTACTTTAATGCTTTTTTTAATATTAGGTTATATAGTCTAAAATTATTAATTTTGGAGGTTTATTATTATTTAAATTTACTGAGTTGATTAAATAATCTACAATATTTGTATATGTATTTATTGATCGAGAGAATAATAGCATAAATTTCAGTTAAACCTAATATACATCAAAACTATTTAATTTAAAATTTTTGAAATATATTTTACAAATATACAATCTTTCACTTGCTTCGTTTATAATTTATGGTACTCTAGTAGTAGCGCTATTGAGCTGTTGATGTATAATTGTATCATCTTGGATTGTACTAATAATAAATAATAAACTTGTTTGATATTCCTTTTTAAGAATAACTTTTACCCTAAAAATTCAACGTAACACGACTTCAACGAAAAGTGATGTACGGTATGTTAAACTTAAAGTAAAGAATAATTAAATACTTGATTGTAGAGGCTTTTACTTCGTGATATATTGTTTAATTATTACAACAAAATTCTAAATTTGTAAGTATCACACAAAGAAGTTACAATTTTATTGAAATTCAAAAAATAATCTACTTGCAAATTTCCATTATTTACTCAATTAAAAATAATAAGTAGGTAATAACGAATAATATTAAGTGAAGTGTTTCTAATTATATAAAAACATCTTCAATAATACAATATTATTTAAATACACAATACCTAATCAGTATAACATGTACAGCCGAAAATATTAAATAAGGTAATGATTCAAGCATTAAAAAGCCAAAATCATTAAGAATAACGTTCAGATTAGCAATAATTGTGGATCATTACAAACAAGAGATGGAAGGTGTTACATTTTACGTGATATTACAGATCCAAAAATAATTGGTCTAAATAAAATAAAAGTTCATTTTTGCTCAAACCTTAATTTAGAACATTGACATGTAATTATTAAAAAAGAGGATGTGTCTTGTGCAAGTTATTATAATATGTGGATGTAGGGTACTAAAAACTACTGCCAGGGCTCCTAAACTCTACATTTTTTAAATAAATTTCTCTGTGTAGTGTAAGAAATAAAAATATATCTAAAGTATTGCCAATGGCGATGTATTTTGTATCTAATCAGCGTAGTTCGTTCAGTTTAAGCCAAAAATACTTGTAGTCTTCAACTGCGCTACTCTGATCCAAAATAGTTTGAAATCGGTCTCTGGCTGTTGGTGAACAAAAATTTAAAATAAATGATATAAACCAATAAGAAATAAAATGCATAAACAATATTGTATACTTTGATTAGGAGTGGAGGAGAAATGAAACATATATTTGTGAAAGAATGATGGAAATTAAGAAATAGTAAAGAAGGAATGTATTTACAAATGAAATATAAATTTGTATAACTACATGAGAAGAAAATGAAACTGCAAGAGGATATGACTAATCTGCATAACAACGGGATATAAATAATAATTTTGGATTTCATTCAATTAATGAATAAAATAAATTGAAGAAATCATAAAAGAAACAAATGTTAAAATAGCAAATTAGCAATGAATAATAGAAATATGAATGAAAAACGATTTTATAAGAACATATACATAGTATCATAACAATACAAAGTATTATAAACATAAACAAAAATTAGGTTAACTTAATAAAGTAATGATAAACGATAAACTATTTTGTGAACATAAAAACAAGATTAGTATGCATGTAGAGTTCAGACTAAAGAAATATAAATGATAAAAATTAAGAAAACGTCTTTAAATGCAAATTAAGAGAACTTGAATGCAGATGAAAGTATCAGGAGATGTTAAAAGTGCCATTCAAAAGAACATTGGAAAAATATTAAAAATTTAAAAATGCACTACTAAAAGCTGCTAGAACAAGTTGTAGGATAAATAAATTTTTGATCAAAGACATTTTATTAAACAATACATTCTTCGCTAAAAAAGTATTTGCAATGTGAACAGACAATGAACATATAAAAGTGTATAAATTGCTTCATGCGCGCTTTTTCAACATAATACATTTTATTAATAGAAGCAACGCATTTATTTATAATTAATATCAATATTAATGAAAACCAAACAGTTATTTAATGCAAAGGTGTGTATAATTAATAAAATGCAATTAATTGCTGCAGCATATATAACCCATTATAAATTATTTTCATTGCATCGAAGAATTTCATATTTACAAACATATTTCTGAACATGTTCCATTTCAATGGCTCAAATATATTTAACTGTCTACGCTTGCTTCACTTAATAATTTATGTCTCATTCTTGAAGTGGACGAAGTAATTAGTTCCGGAGAAATAAAAAAAAAACGCTGATTGTTTGGCTTTTTAAATGCTCATCGCCCATGGTCATCGCCTAAATAACTTATGTCATTATTCATGATGAATTGTAGAACGTACATGTGTAATGAGTACGTGGTCGAGATACCATTATTAAGTATACTCGCTGACAAGATACAATTTTGATAATTAAAAATATAAGTAATATAGGCAGTAAAAATCATTGCAATTGCAGACTAAATGTTTTAATAACAATTAAGAGATCAATTGGCTATTAATTTTCTATATAAAAAATAATCATAAAATGTATATTTTACGTTGTACAAAATTAATTAAAACGTTTTAGTGAGAAAATAGTCTATTGAATTAAAATCATAATTCAATTCAATATTCAGGTTTTGTAAAACTGGTCTTGTGGAAACTGTACCATTAGTGCAATGCAGAATGGTTCAGAACCATTTGTTTATCAGAAGTTTTCGGAAAAATAAGGGAAACCAACGACAGGAGACGCATTATATTCCACCAAGACAATGAGATCTCTTCCATATTGGTTCAATGAAGACAGCTTTTGAGAATTGAAAAAGTCGAATTGAATAGTCAATTTTTATACACTCTATGACTTTTATTTGCGCAAATTAAAACGATCCATTTTTCGACGAATCGTTCAAAATGCATGTTTTGATGGTACCTAAATCGGAGTCGAAAATGTGCTTCGAAAATTGCGAAAACGCATACAAAGTTGTATTGATCTTCATGAAGAAAAATGTGGAAAACTATAAATCCCTGTACAATGATAACTTTCTTTTTTCTTTTTTCTCCATTCCCGAAATATAAAAGGTAACATACGCATTTCTGTATTTTATAAGAATTGTGTATATTGAAGTATATGTATAGTTTCTTACCAAATGAAACAATAATATTTATGAATAAAACTGAAATTTGTTTTATATTTTAATCATGTGCAGTGTTTCCTTTTGATAAACACTCGTAAGACAGGTAATTAGCAAACTATGGAAGCGTGACCGTTCGTGTGTTCGTGCGCTTAAATTATAATCATTTCCGGAAATAATTAGACGTGATCCAGAAAACGGTGGGCGGCATTGTTTCAGAACCGTAATTTTCACGAACGTAAAGTTTGTCCTACCGCATTTTCACATTTTATTATTAATTTCATTGTAATAATATTTAGGTTCGTAACAAAAGTATAAATTATGAAGATTACGAAGCTCAGAAATCAAATAATTAATGAATAAAAGTAAAACATTGAAGGTAGAAATTGAAAACAATAAGACTATTATATGAAAATGTACTTTTCTTAAAACCTTGAGATTTGCACAAATAGATAATATTATATAAATATATAAGTAATATTCCTGTTTTAATAATAACTGTGAAATTAATAAACAAGATAATTAGATTACTTTTTTGATTGAAGGGTTTTAAGTTGTAGCGCCTTTTTGTAAAAATAGTTTATCATTAGAAGTGCTACAAGTAATTTTCAATTTTATAGCAATAACTGAACTGTTTCTTTGAACTGTTTCAATCGATTGAGACAAGCTATAACAAACAGTTTCTAGGCATTCACAGCTGTTTTTTTTTGTAATAATATATTTGTGCTTAAATCTAATTCTCAGTATTGTAGCATTCAAGTTCAAGAATAGAATAAGATTTACATATCAGCAGAAATAAACACAAAACAATAAAAAGTTATATTATTAATAATAACAAAACAATATAATAATTTCATTAACACTCCACGAGAAAATGTACAGTATAAAATGTAAATTTAAAAAGCTTTTGAGTTTCTTCTTCTCTTGTTTCAATTATATCTATACTGCATGCTCAATAACAGTAATAGACGATTTTAATTATTTGAAAGAACACATGCAGATTTACTTTATAAAATTTAATAAATCACATTTAAACAATTGTGGAGGTGTTTACTTTGTGGTACATCTTGAATTGAATAATAATTTAATAATTATGGATTCTTGCTTAATACAACAGATAATATATAGGATAGACCAATGTCAAACACTTATAAAAGTTTTCTTATATTATAAGGAAAATCTTTTATCATTATTAATTTTTATTTTTTCTTAATTTACCTATAATTATTTTTTGTCTTGGTCGAATGCCAGATATTAAACTGATAGCTTTGTAGAGAACGTAGCTAGAAACATGATGGTTTAAGATGCATTGTTTCAGATAAGGTGATGAATTATGTATTGCTAAACGAGACTTCAGTGTTATGTAAATTTTTAATTGCTTTCGGATGTGGAATACGCATTTTCATAAGAATGTGTGACCTCTTTTTCAGCAATATTGTAATAACGTTTTAAGTTTATGTATACTATAGAATCTATGATGAAAAATGTTTTTATCACCGTATATTTAAATAATAAAAAGAAGGGTCATACAAAATACATTTTCTTTATTTTTCTTGTGCACATAATTATTTCTTATAAATGGAGGAATTGCTAACTTTTTATTATAATTATGTACACAAAACATTGAAAATGTAATTTTAACCATTAATTATACGGATTTTGATCATCAACTCACACATAATAATATAATTCCAGCTTCCCAAAATATACTTTCTAAAATTGCAAAATTTATTAAAATGACAATGCAATCCGCATTTTAAAAGTTATAGTAAGTTTAGGGAAAGGGTGCGCCTTTTTTCTGAAATATTAATTAAACTAATGAGAACTATTGAAAAATTATAAAACCATGCAATATATTTTTAGTAGTAGTGGTAGTATTACTGATTGAATGGCTATAGACCACATAGTATTTTAGACTTGTTATTAGTAAATTTGAGTGCAAATGATCTTATTAATTACTCTAAAGCACTAAGCAACAGTCTTACATTAACCAATTATTTATAAAATATTGACATCATACGAATTAAAAAGAAAAAAAGGAAGATTATTCAATAAATTAAATAATTTTGATTTCTTATCTTTGTGGAAATATGATATTGCTGTATTGTATATTACGATTATTAGCAATGCAAGTTTTCAAAGAAGAATTAATTGATATGATATATGCTATTGGAGAAGGTGGAATTAATTAATAATAATAAGTCTAAAGAATTTATGCTCAGCGCTCAGATAGGCGAAAATCATTAATTTGTTTTATTATTCGATTAGATTAGGAAGAAATGCCAAACTGTGCAAATATTAATATGTCTAAACCCCATAGTTGTTGAGATATTTAATAGTTTTCACAAAAATAACCATTTAATTATACATATTTCTATGTTGTTGGCCATGCTGAGACAAAATAACTGACAAAATGTAAGTAAGTGTCAATGTGAGATAAACAGAAGCAGATAATACTTCTGGAATACGATTAATTATTTTATTCCAAAGCCAAACAAAGATAACAAAATTATTAATACAAAAGAGAGACGATACTACAGTAAATGTTCAAAATAATTCGCCGCTGAAAAGACCTGTCCACTCTTCCTAACATTTCAGGTGAAATACTCGCAAAAACGTCCACAATTCGTTGCTGCATATTCATCGGCGTTGTTGGTGGTTCCTTATAAACAATCTCTTTTACGTATCCCTACAAGAAAAAGTCAAGTTTTGTTAGATCCGGAGATCTAGCAGGCCATCTGGTGGATCCATTCCTACCAATCCACTGATTGGGAAAAATACAATGAAGAACTGCCCTCACGTCTCGCGAAAAATGGGCAGGTGCGCCATCTTGTTGAAACCACACCTTGTTTCTTGTTAGTTGAGGTACATTAGCTAACATGGCGGATAATACATTTTGCAAGAAGTGCAAAGGCACATTGAGGTGACCCTCGAAGAAATATGGACATATCACATGGTTTCAAATAACTCCGGCCCAGGCATTCAAAGACCATCGATGCTGATGATAAACTTACATGCGGATTTTCAGTTGAATAATAATAAAAATTGTGCCTATTGACAGATCCGCTGTTAAGGAATGTCGCCTCATCCGTGAATAAAACATATTGGAAAAACGCTGGATCCTAATGTATTTTCAGTCTTGCCCAGATACAAAATTCGGAACGAAATTGAAAATCAGTATTACTCAGTTCTTGACGTAACTGAATATGATATGCATGATACCGATTTTTCTTAAGAATGCGTTGTACTGACCTCTCGCTTATGCCGGTTGCTTCACCAATGGCTTTTTGGCTCATTTTGAGATGCTTATTTGCTATTAACCATTTGAAAGTTGCTTTTCCTCGTTGATAATAGGTTTACTTCTTTCTTGTTTCAATAAATCTATTAAGTAGGTTCCTTAAACTTTTCTCCTCCGGATGTCTTCTGTCGGGATAACGTGTGGCGTAAATTCTAGCCGCCAATTAACAATTTCTAGCAGCCTCTCCTAATACAAAAATCATATCGACTAGTTCGTCTTTTTCGAAATCCATGATGATAATTTGCTGTCTACTTTTACCACGAAACGGAGAGAATTACTGCAGGAAATATCAGATTACATAAGAAGCGTACTTTAAATGTGGGTTTCCTCGTTTTTATAGTAGGAAGTAAGCTAAATGCCATTGGCAAATGATATAGAGAAAATAATTTAATCTTAATCTAAATTTTTGATCAAAAATTAACCATCTTTGAGTATTTCTATTAGGCATCTAAAAAATAACAACCTTGGTACTAAAAGGCAAGCTTCAAAGGAAACCAACAAACTCACCAAGACATCCTTACCCTAATAAATTTGCTGTTGTTGTGTGTTTTACTAAAACATTCGTAAATTTACGGTGCATTTCACTTTCATGGTGCTGATAATAATTATGCCATTATTGCTCTTGCGAAGGCTTGGCTTACAAGCTGACATTGATCTTTTGGGTAATAATTAAATAATTTATCATTAAGGTCGCTTCCTGTAGAACAGCTAAGGAATATCCCCTGGCAGAAACTCCTGGACTTCTTAGAAGATACAGGAGTTCAAAAGGAGTAAAACAGCCAGAGGCGCACAAAAGGACCACGGAGACCGCAGTGCAGGGACGATAAGCGACACCACCTCGTGAGAATAAAAAAAAATCATTAAGGTCGTGATCAGGTGAAAAATCTGAAGTTTTATTTGTGGAGATGGTAAAGAAGAGAGAACTTATTTGTTATCTTCATACTTTTTTACTCGAATGGACAATTTTCTTCGTTTTTACATAGAATTGTTAATTTTTTTTATTAATTGTGTAGAAGTTTTAGATATATTGTATTAAATTGTTATAAAAAATTATATATTTGGTAATAAAATATATAAGTCCTTTACGTTGTAGAAAACAAACACGCAAATTACTTTTGTATTATTCAATGTCTGTCGAAGTATTAGCTAGAGAAGTAGTTGTTTCAAAAGTGATTTGTTCTTGTAGTCTTAATAAGACTCATTTGTTGTAGATTTTACGAAAATATTTTCGTGTTTTTTCTATATATTTGGTACTTAATATCTTTTGAAGAGTCTGATATTCTAAGTGCACTTAGTAAATTAGGAAATACATTGACTTCTACAGTGAATGGTATACCAGCACCAATACTTACATTGAAGATTTGTTTGATAAATACCGCCAAGAACATATTTAACCCCTATGTCGTTTATTTTTTTTAATTGAAATTTTATAGATAGATATATAGAAATATATAGAAGTTTTGTGTAACAAGCGCATTCATTAGTCTGTTTGCGTTCGGTTTAGGCAGTCATTGGTTAGTGAACTTTTTGCAGTTAAAGTCGTGTTTAAAATGCCAAGACTTTGTCAAAATAAGCGAGATACTTTTTGCTACGTGTATGGTTGTTTTGTGGTCAAGAAATTTAGACGCAAAATTACATCACTGTTGAAACACCAATACTATGCGTATTTTAAAGTAAAGATTAGTGATCAAGACAAACATTGGGCACCAGATATCGTATGTAAGATATGCGAAGAGGGTTTAAGACATTAGAGTCCCTTTGGAATACCAATGATTTGGCGAGTGCCAACCAATCTGTTATTTTTGTATGTGTTATGTACGTAGAAATAACATTTTTTTTTTAAAACATCATTTATCCGAACCCCAAGTCTGCAATTAGGCCAGTGTCACATGGTCCAGATGTGCCAATACCTGAGAAACCAACAAATATAAATGATGTTACAAGCAGTTCTGAATCTGAAGTTGATAAAAACAACTTTAGCAATGCTAGTGAAATGTCGAGCGTTTCTAAGCAACCACAGTTATTTTCCAAAACCGAACTTAACGAATTAGCTCTTCCAAAGGATCTTTCCGAAATTTTGGCATCCAGACTTTAGAGTAAAAATTTACTGGCAGAAGACGTTAAAATCTCATATTTGAGGAAACGCGAGTCTAAATATTCAGACTATTTTGAAGAAAGTAGTTGTCTAGTTTATTACACCGACATTTCCAGTCTGATAAACAAACTTGAGGGCACATACAATACCGATGATTGCAGGCTTTTTATTGATTCTTCCAAAAGTAGCCTTAAAGCTGTTCTCTTGAACAATGGGAATGTTTTTTCATCGGTATCGGTAAGCTACGAAAATCTTAAAGTACTGCTTGAAAAAATCAAATACAATGATCATAGTTGGAAATATTATGGGTATTTGAAAAATGGTGGGACTTCTACTAGAACAGCAGTCAGTGTATACGAAGTACCCTTATTTTTTGTGTGAGTGGGATAGTCGAAGTAGACATCAAAATTGGAAGAGAAATAATTGGATAAGAAGAGATAATTTAACTCTCCGATCAAAAAATGTTCTGCACAAATGTCTTATTAAACCACAAAAAATCTTGTTACCTTCACTGCATATTAAACTAGGATTAATGAAAAAATACGTTACATCTTTATATAAATATGGAGACTGTTTTAAATACCTTTGTGGAAAATTTCCCGCTATCTCAGATGCAAAATTAAAGAAAGAAATTTTGGTCGATCCACAAATAAGGAGATTAACGAAAGATTAAAAATTTGTCAATACCATGACCGAAACTGAGACAGATGCATGTATTTAATTTGTTAATGTTATAGAAGATTTTTTGGGAAACAAAAAGGATCCTAACTACAAGGAAATTGTGAAAAATATGCTACAGAAATGTATGTTCACTTTTTAAACTCAGGTCTTGATTACTTCCCCGAAAATCTTAATGATGAAGGTGAGGAGCAAGGTGAGAGGTTCCACCAAGTCTTGAAAGAAATGGAATATAGGTATCAAGGTCGGTGGAATGTTTCAATGATGGTTGATTACTGCCTGGCAATAAAAAAGGACAATCTGGCCCTAGAATACAAAAGAAAATTCAATAAACGAAATGCTTTTATCCAAAAGGGAATTTTTTTCTAGAATGAAAAGAAATTAATTTTTTTTTTAAATTTAATTTACTATGTATTTGTAATTTATTTTTGTCTCTGTATCAATAAAAGTAGCATTTATTTTGACCAAAATTTTTACTAATTTTATTTATTGATAAAAAAACCTTATGTGTTAGGGCAAAATTATACAAAATCAGGTCGAAATCAACTTTCAAAACGTCAATTTGTTGGGCTGTGTTATTTCTATTGATAACCGTCTCTTAGGTTTTATAATTTACAATGATATATTTTTTAAGGTATCGATCAATTATAGTATTTATTGTATATTTCATATGTTTGATCGCTACTCGAATAAGGTTATTGTATTTGAAATACAATTTACTATAAATACTCCAATTTAATTAAGTTAATTCATAAACATTTGCTTAAACATTTAGGCTTAATGGCAGTACAACCAAAATGACCAATGATTTAATGAACCGGAAAAAGTATTGAAGATCGGCCATATGGATCTTGATTTGATTCACATTTATGTTCTGCCTATTTATATGAAATAATAATTAAGCTGTGTGAGTCAGCTTCTTCATTCCGCTGTTTTCCAGCATCAGAAAACAACAACTCAAACCTAGATATTTTTCAGAATAATTTTTGGACCATTTTTGGGCTATCATCATGCCTCATAAGTCAATTAAAACTTTTAGATGTCCAATACCATTTAAAATGTTTATGCGAGAAGAATGGAATAATTGAAAGCCTTAACATGATGTTACCCCAAAAGGATGTATTAAATGACCAACAATTTCAGAAGTTTGAACTTATGGGGAGCTGTAATAAAAATTATGATCCGAAACTAAGATTAAAATATATTTTACATTGTATCGTTCTATGTGTCTTGTGCCGAAAAGTACGGTAGATCATATATACAAAAATAATAAACTTTGTATAATGATAAACAATTTATTTTATCTTGCGCTTGCAGATGATTTTCCATGCATTATGCGTCATATAATATTCGAAAAATTCTACCCCAATTAATATATAATTTGAAGAATATATCAAAAATATAATAATAATAAAATTTCAAGCAAAATATAAGCAAATTTATAAAATAAAAGAAAATGGAAATTTAGATTATTCAATCCAAAATGCCAAGAGAAAAATGTCAATTCTAAATAGTTACTAAAGCTACTAATAATAAAATATGTATTAAATCACTTTACATTCAATTTAAAATGTACATAATAGAGCCTGATTGACCAACATTAGGTAATTCGACCTTCAATTATCTTATTCACGTCACTAATTGAATTGTTATTTATTTATTCATATAAAAATGAAGCTGACTGACTGTTGTTTAGAAATTTAATTTAAATATTTTCCCATATAGCAAATGTACTATATTATATTATTACTGTATAATATATTTCATTGGCTGTAGACAAGTTTCTCATGCCAGACACAAATGGCCAACTTAAAAAAAATATTTTCCCTACTACTCCTAGGTGTTACAATAAAATAAATTAATACTTTTATTTTTAATGTAAAAATTAGTTAGATTTAAATTGTAAATTTAAATTTTTTTATTATCCCTTCTTAAGAAAATATTTAAAAATACCGCAT
This sequence comes from Ontholestes murinus, assembly GCA_963969525.1. Classification (NCBI taxonomy): domain Eukaryota; kingdom Metazoa; phylum Arthropoda; class Insecta; order Coleoptera; family Staphylinidae; genus Ontholestes; species Ontholestes murinus. The sequence goes on along the minus strand of OZ018390.1, from coordinate 48,953,148 downwards.
CTTTACTTAATTATTATTTTATTTCATTTTTATTACATTCAATTTAAAGCAGGACAGCTTTATAGAACTAGCACCTTTTAATTGTTTACATATTATTACATTTTAAAGCATGTTTTATTCGAATAAAGATTATTACTATAATATTTTTACTAACTAAGATAGTAAAACTATATGTACCAATTACATCTACAGGTAGGTAATTAACGTAATTACAAGAACATGTTTATTAAAGTATTACAATCCCTCAAATGAGATTAATTACGAATGGTACACCGAAACTAATAATCGCCGAGAGTAGGAAGTGAAAGAAGCATGAAGTTGGTCTAAAAATAATTGGAAGACATTTTTTATAATCCTTAATTAAAATTGCCATCAATTTGAGAACGTAATAAGGTTATATACTTGAACAATACGTAATGAGTATATTGTTATACTCTGAACCGGTTTTAATTTAATTAATATAAAAGTATTAAAATATGTGCAAAAATAAAAACATAATAAAAATTAATCCCACTACTTCCGACTAACAATGATAAATCTAGATCTGACCACCCATTCAGATTAAGATATAAATCATATCTGGAAAAGTGAAGATTATACAGTACCTCACACATAAAGACACACATTTCTACTTTTTTTTAAGATTAATCACGAAGATTGCACACAAACACGGAATACATATCCAGTCCGACTTTCACAATTCATAATTACTAATTATAACAGCGTTACGTAAGCGAGACGCTGTTCGTATGTAATTGTGTTTAGATATGGGATATTCGGATATATAAATATTTTTGTTGAATACAAAATCATCTCCTTTGTGGCGCAACGAGCTTAAGACGTTTTTGAAACGTTCCCTCCAGAACCAAACTCATAAGCTCGTAGTAATAATAACATCCGGAGGGGCCTTTGAAACTTTATAGCCTTGTGCGATATGTGATTATTCTTCCTGGTCCTTTTGATGGTCATTAAACTGTATTATATGATTTGGCATTAATTTCATGATTAAATAAATTAATGAGTGAAACGGTTAATTTGACCCTGAACGGTAACATGTGTTGTGTCACCATGCAATTAATGAATAAAATTGCACGCTTTTTATTGCACCGGTATAGATTTTAACGCTAAACTTACCACGCACGATCAAATGACCGTTTTTAAACGGTAGAAACATAAGATTGTTATGTATTATCGTGTAACGCATAGCTTAAAGCGCTTTATAAAAACCTTGCTCTTAAAACCTAAATTGAAACAGAATAATGCCTGCAATAAATGAATCAACAAATGATACTAAAAAATACATGTATATATGAGCGTCATGTATTTAACATTCCCTAAAAAATATTTTAATATATGAATTTTATCCAATAGTTAATTGTTATTACATTGTTTATTCGCAATTATTTAGATATAAAATTTCAAATGGGCTATTAAAAAAACTATTAATAGTATACTTATAGTAAATTAATATATATTTTTTGTGTATAAAAAGCCATAATTATTAACTCATTTAACAAAATATAATTGGGCATTTAAATTTAAATAAGAATTAATTGAAATATGTAAATTATACAAGAATTCCAATTTCTATAGTTATTAGTTTATACTACTAATAACTAAAAATTTCTGGTCCGGATTAAAATTTAAAAAATATAAAGAAGAATTTATAGATAAATTCAAGATATCTAAAAGAAAAACTAGTGAAATATCTTTATAAAACAAGGAGAATTCCCACGATATTGAAGAAAAACGCTTCTAGTAATCTAGAAGAAAAATTGCTAAACATTTTTGAATTATTTTACAATAAGAAATGTTAGCTATAATTAACTATAAAATTCCAACCATTTTTTAGATAACTAACAAATACATGCTTTAATGCTTTAAAAAAATCTAAAAAGGAAGACAAATTTTTGGAAACCCCTGATAAAACAAAACATTTCCTGGAAAATTGAGATAAAATTAAGGAACATCATCAAAATGGAATAGAAATAACAAAAAAACCCGATTAAAATTCTACTAAAATACAATACAAAGTAGGAAATGCAATAGCTCGGAAAATAGAAAAAAATCTGAAAATATTTAGAAATCTATAAGTTAGTAGAAAATTCCTATAAGATATAATAAGAGATTGTAGAAAAATAAAAATTAATGGAAAATTATAAAAATCTGGGAGAAAAATCATTGAGGTAAAATTTCTCGAAAATAGAAGAAAAAATACTAGACAGTTCCAGAAATATAAAAACCAAAAAATTCGATTCCAGACATAAGATAAATAATTATTGCCGGCAATTTAAAACAAAGATGGAGGAAGACACTTTTATTCAATAATTAATAGTAACTTTTATTCTAAACAAAATAACAATGCTGCTAGTACACTGTTATTATTATTATTATTTGGATATTTGGATATTGCCAAGTGAAAGTATTTCTTGAAGACTGATATTTTATTCATCAGAAATAATGGATTATGAAAATTCAATTTTATACTAATTGGTTTAGCTATATACAATAAACATGACAGGATGACAGGAACTTAACTGGAAAAAATCTTTGAACTCAGATATTTTAATAAGGTAAAATTTCTCGAAAATGGAACAGCCAATCAGAAATACAAAAATAATTATTTTTAGTACGTAACATATATTTATTAACAAATTTTCTACATATTTACAGTGAAATGAATAATGAATGAGGTGTTATTATTGTATTAATTTGTCAAAAGGCTATCGACCAGAGGTTTTTCTGCCTTGTTTTGTCCAGTCACATGGCGTCAGTCATTACTGGGTAAAATAATGAAATGAAATCAAGTATGGTTGAATTGGGAATTTAACGTTTATACTAGGATTCCTAGGAAGATAATATTTTTATTATACAGGGTTATTCACGCTATACGGCACGGAATATTGTGGCCAAAATACGTGACTTTTAAAAAGTTTCACTTTGGGGATATATGGGGGTCTATTAGGGCTACTTTTTAAAATTATTTTCATAATATACAGGGTGTCCCAAAAACCCTAAAAGTATCAAAGTTGTGTTTTTTTTAATGAAACACCCTGTATTTTATTGCATTTTTGGATCCATCTATAAAAATAAGTATGTGTTTTCATAAGGTTTTTATTACATAAACCTTAAGGTTTTTGAATTAATTTGAATTTTGTAAAAATGTAACCTAATTTTCATGTTTCAAATACTTAAAAAATAATTAAGTTATGCATACCAAATTTACACTGAAGTGTAAAAATAGATCATATTTTATTTTCCAAGTATAATAAACTTGACATCTTATGCCGGGTGTAAAAAAATTGGAATTAAACAAATGAGAACTTTAAATGACTATAACTTCATTTATTTAAATGGAACGCTATATTTATTAATTTATCGGCAAATGCACGTTTTAATTACCTATCGAATGGTATTTAAATCTTAAGTGTTAAGTCTTCTCGTTTTTACAAAAAACTCCAAAATATTGTTTATTACACCGTTTTAGTACTTTTAAAGTAAAAATTTTAATGTATCTAGTTTTCTATCGTATTTAAAAACGTCAGATAATTAATTTAGTCTGTTACTTTAGTTTAAAAAGGATGTCTTTTGTTATAATTGTGTTATTTTGGTTTTTGTGTTAGATCGTTAGTAATCGTTATTGTTTGAACATGGTTGTTGTATGTCATAGTAAAAAATGAAAATTTACACAGATTTTCTTACACTGAGGTTTTTATAACTGACACTGACAATTTCTTTAAACTGGTTTAATAGTCTCTCAAAAATGGCTGGCTTAATGTGATTTCTTTCGGGAAACCTTTAAGTAAAACTCGACAAGCCAATAAACAATTTTGATGACATTCTCCAAGCATGAAAATAATGCCAATATCCCCTTCTTTTGAGTAAATCTTCATTTTTTACCAAAAAATACAACAGCGATGTTCAAACAATAACGATTACTAACGATCTAACACAAAAATGCAAAATAAGACAACTATAACAAAAGACAGGCTTTTTAAACTAAAATGAGAGTCTAAATTAATTATCTGACGTTTTCAAATACCATAGAAAACTAGATACATTCAATTTTTACTTAAAAAGTACTAAAACGGTGCAATAAACAATATTTTGGCGTTTTCGGCAAAAACGAGAAGACTTAACAATTATGATTTAAATACCATTCGAAAGGTAATTAAAACGTGCATTTGCTGATAAATTAATAAATATAGCGTTCCATTTAAATAAATGGAGTTATAGCCATTTAAAGTTCTCATTTGTTTAATTCCAATTTTTTTACACCCGGCATAAGATGTCAAGTTTATTACAATTGGAAAATAAATAATGATCTATTGTTACATTTCAGTGTAAATTTGGTATGTATAACTTAATTATTTTTTAAGTATTTGAAACATGAAAATTAGGTTACATTTTTACAAAATTCAAATTATTTCAAAAACCTTAAAGTATATGTAATAAAAACCTTATTAAAACACACACTTATTTTTATCGAAGGATCCAAAAATGCAATAAAATACAGGGTGTTTCATTAAAAAAAACACAACTTTGATACTTTTAGCGTTTTTGGGACACCCTGTATATTATGAAAATAATTTTAAAGAGTAGCCCTAATAGACCCCCATATATCCCCAAAGTGAAACTTTTTGAAAGTCACGTATTTTAGCCACAATATTCCGTGCCGTATAGCGTGAATAACCCTGTATATGGAAGTTGAAAGGATTTTTGGAGCATAATTATTTTTATATTTCTGGATATCTAGTATTACTAAAGGTAATCTAGAAGTCTGAAACAGAAATTGCTTGAAAATACAAAAAAAAATTATATAAGAAGTGCAAGAAAGATCTAATAATCTCGAAGGTCATATTTAGAAAATATGACTATGACTGTATACTATACAAGAGAATAAAGTAGGAAATACAGGGCTATCAGATAGAATATAACAAAAATACAAAGAATTTAATTTAGTGAAATAGCCGATCGTGTTAATGAGATGAAAATATATTAATTGTTAATTGTTTAGACAATTAGAGGCTGCTGCGTCAGAAAATAGATAGGACATAGAAGAAAAGACTACTTTATTAACTCTGGTACAATATATTTGCAAATAATAGATTAAAGTAAAGTGGACTCTGATTAGTTAGTCAAGTATCTCTGAATGAGGTATTGTCAAATATATTTGGCCAAAAATAGAAAAATGAAGCAAGCATTGATACTTGTTCGACCAACTAGTAGTGGTACCAACTGTGTACTTAGGTCAAAACAATAATAAATACAATTAGAATCCAATGTTCTTTTCGGAAAATAAAAAATATCCTAGAAGTACAATAGAAGGCATCTAAAAAAAGTATTAATAAGCAAGTAAAATATAAAAACTAGACTGTATTTAACGTCGTTAAACTAAATGCACTCAAAAAATCTAATAAGTTAATCAAAGAAAAAATGTGGATAGATAAAATATTATACGGTCTGATGTTTAAGAAAAAACACAAAATGTTTGATCAACGAAATGGAAATTACGAACTGAAGAACAGAAACAGCTATCATTAATTCATCCGAATCTTGGGAATTTAATGTTAATAGTGAAATACTGACTTCGGATAACCTTTTGATTCAAAAATTCGACTCCAGAGATAAGATAAATAAGTTTTGTCGGCCATTTAAAACAAAGAATGAGGAAACTTTTGTTCATACCAATAATATAGAACTACTTTGAATAATTAATAGTAACTATTATTCTAAACAAAATAAGAATGTGGCTAGGAGACAATACTAAATTTAAAAATACGAAAACATTTCGTGAATCTACAACAATGAGTCTTACTAAGACTACAAAACAAATTAATTTGAAACAACTACTTCCCTAGCTAATACTTCGACAGACATTGAAGTATTAGCTAGGGAAGTAGTTGTTTCAAATTAATTTGTTTTGTAGTCTTAGTAAGACTCATTGTTGTAGATTCACGAAATGTTTTCGTATTTTTAAATTTAGTATTTAATTTTCTACAACGAACTAAAGGATTTTAATACATTTTAGGACACAATAATTTAATTTAAAAGAAAACATGAGAAACCCGGGAACCCTAAGAGCTAAGTTCAAACAAAAGTAATAAATTTGTTAAGTACATCATAAAATATCAGTATCTAGTAATCCATAACATTAGCTGATGTTTGTAAGAAAATGACTCGCTTTTATGTTGATTACCGCTCACATTATAATTTGACCATATTTGGATATTGCCAAGTGAAAGTATCTCTTAAAGACTGGTAAGATATCATCAGAAAAACTGGATTATGAAAATTCAATTTTATACTAATTGGTTTAGTTACAGACGGTAAACGGGGCAGGATGGCAGGAACTTTACTGGATAAAATCTTTGAGGAGCACATGAAGAACTCCGAAGATATTAGATTGTGTTCCGACGTGTGAAGGGTTTCGAATTAAAATACAGCCCAAGACTTTAAGACAAAGTACAGTAACTATGACAGAGTGAAGGTGTTGCGGTCCATATGAAAAAATTTTAACGGCAAGGAAATAGCCAACTATTAAAGATTTATTTACGTAAGCTCCGAAATTTTCTTGGATTACCTATTATAGACAGTATGTTGTGAAATTATCTAAAATGCTAAATCAGTAACTCTATTCACCGGAGGAAAGCGGATTCAATAAAACGAGGAATGTCAAAAGACATCCATAAATATGAAGAATGAACTTACTAGCGCACACATTTTGGTTTTAGTACTGATGCAAGTATTATGAGATTGAGAGCTGTCTTATTATAAGCGTTAAATAGGTTAGAGAATGTAATCATTCACTTTAAATAGGCCTTGAAAAAACCAAAACCTGATTAGGATTGCTGGACAGAAAGGAAAGTATTACTTGCAGTGGAGCATTATTATAAATATTAGTAGAAGAAAGCTCTCACCGAAAACCAATCATACAGTTCTTAATGGAATATACAGTTAAATAATCTAATGGAATAAGTCGGAAAATGTCTGGGAAAGCTTCAAAAGTTCAATACTAAGAACCGACATGGAACAATTCGCAGGCGTGCAGATTCATCTAACCCAGTGTTTCCCAACCTTTTTTATGCCATGTCCCACCTAAGCTTTTCTAAAATTCTTATGACCCCCCTATGTAACAAATACCCAATTTTTGATATTAGAAAATTGAATAGGTAGAAATCACTAGGAAATTGTAAACGAAACACAGTAAGTAAAATTTCAAAACATATAATGAGAAACTGAAATTCAAAATTGATATAATTTTAATAAAGTTTTTTCTATATTAATTTATTAGAGATTATATATTAGGTTCCAATTTGATTAGCTTCAGTCTCAAGTCTTTCCGTTGTGTTATATCCACGCGATTTCTTTTTTTACCAGTAAATCATTTACCGCACTAAATCCACATTCAGCTAAATATGAAGCTGGAAACGGTAACAATAGTTTTCTTGTACATTTGGTTGTTGAATTTGCGAATTGCCATGCAATCACTTTTTTTAATTAATTATTGTTTTAATTGACTCATCATTTTATATTTTTGCGAGTTCTTCTTGATACTGCATATTTGATATATCAGACATATCCACTAACATTGGTTGCATCATCTGTGTTGGAAAATCAATTTGTTGTAAATCAGAAAATCTTTCGTTTAAATCAGCCGATAGAATTTTCAGATGATCGACAATAACAAGTTTGTAGCCAATGAAACTGTTCAAAGTTTTTGTTGTTAATACATTTCTGACACAACTCAATAAGAGTAATCAAACCAAATATCTTCGCTCTTTCATCGACAAGTTTTATTTGTTCCTTGAAGTTGCTTATTTAATATATTTAGTTTTTCAAAGATATGGGTTAAATAACTCACCAATGCTTAGATTTAGTAACTTTTTTAGTAACATTTGAATATCACTGGTTTTACGTTGGTATCACGGAACAGCTGACGTGATTGTCAGTAAAGAAGAACGTGAAATGTTTGTTTGCAAAGTTAGTTTGGCTGATAAGGGACAAGGAATAAGCATTGTTTTTATTTAATCAAGATTAAAGGTACAGTTAAAGTACAGTCGATAATTATTTTCAATGAAAATTGTAGAATTATTTTCATTTAATGTTTTTGCAAACAAACTTTGCACATGCTCCTCAACTGACAATCACGGATTATATTGACAATACCATTCCGTGATACCAACATAAAACCAGTGATATTTAAATGTAACTAAAAAAATACGACAATTAATCTAGGAATCTACAATCCGAGAATTAATCTCGGTCTATTAGTACGGCTGTAGTATCAAACAGTACTATACATATTTTCAAGCAGTTCCCTTTGGAGAGGGAAGTAAAAATCTTACATGGTCTGCATTTTTAGCTTGAAGAGACGCTCACATTAGCTTTAATAGCATTGATACATTTTATTACTGAATGTAGTACTTTTAGAACAGGCGAGATGTTTTTAGATAACAAGTTTTCCGTATGAAGAACACAATGCATAAGAATAATATCTGGATTCTCATCTTTCATCAATTTTAAGCAGCCATTTTTCTTGCTTATCATATTAGAAGCACCATCTACAACATATATCTGTCATGCTGACATAAACAGCCAAAACGTCTCCCATAAAAAGGGATCAAAATATAAATACAAGTATTTAAAAAAAGAATAAAGGTGTCCAAGAGGATATTTACACCCTCATCATCATGGACCAGTACAAGGGTTAGAGTGGAAGAACGTCGCAGCTGCACGAACTCCGCCCAGCTTCATCCAGTCAAAATTTTTGTACGTTTTGTTTTATATTTGTGTATATTCATATGTATTTATTTTTTTGGAATGAAAGCTAAAGATTAATAAGCATAAACATAAACATAAACACATGTTATATTATTCATTGGTAAATGGTGTTTTCTAATCTTTTACAGAACAACATTTCTTATTCATTACCAATATTGCCTTACTGTCTCTCAAAGTTGATTCATCCATTTGCACTGAGGTTTTTCTTGTTTTCAGCTTTTGAACAAGTTGTTTTTCAATATCTTCACAAATTTTGTCTATTATTCTGCTAACAGTATTGTTACTGAGTGGCATAGCTTTTACATATTTGTCATCTTTTTCAAGAACCGTTTTAACTGACTGATTTGTTATGATTTGTTAACAATGCGCATTTCTGCTGAAGATTTTACACATCGCAAACAATAACAAACAAATTGCCTCCCCCCCCCCCATGGGGCGTGGTCCCCACGTTGGGAAACACCGATCTAACCAGATCATTGTAAAGACTGTATCAACGCAAATTCAAAAAGAGATTCAACTAAAGCAAACAGTTGTAGAAAATGTCAGGAATATAGAAGAAATATAGAATAATTATAAATGTGATTTAATTCTAAGACTGATTAAATGAAAACAAAAACAAGAATTTCAAACTAACATAGGAGAAATTGCACAATCTTTCATAAAATAAATAAATTATATCAGTTGATAAAACGTATCTCAAAAAATTGGCCTTCATTAAAACATCCATTCAAAATAAACACACTGTATATATAAACAGAGTAAAATAATACAGGAAATTTAATTAAAGTAAATATACTGTAATTATATTTCACAATACAATCTCATTACTTTATGATTATTGCTTAAATGTACGTTTAAAAATTATAATATTTAATTATCCAACTGTATAAAACACAAGAATAAAAAAGAAATGCAGTTTCTAGCTGTGCCGATTACACATAAACATGAAAATCCAATTTTTTCTCTCTCGCATAGCAATTAAATTACCGGGTGTTCATATTTGGAGTGATTTACGGCTTTGTGGAAGTTGATTTCTATTTGTAGCTTTTCCGCACATTCTTCTTTTCTTCGCGGCATTGTTGGTAATTGCGTGTGTGCTTTTGTGTGCAGTCCAGTTCTTCTCGTCGGTAATTGTGCCCTATGGTATTTTCGTGTTCCGCAATGATCCTCAATTTCTTTGCACAGGACAAAATAGCGGCAACGCGAAGTTTCGCAATTTTGACCACACGCGATGGGTCAAAAATGCGCGGCACACTTTTTTTTTGCACTAGGTCGCGTTTAATTGACGGCTTCCCGAGTAGAGACAGTTTCCTGTTGCTATATTCTGTAATTGTATGCCGGTTTTCTGAGTTTTTGGTCAAATTCTTTTGCAATTAAACTTATTATTTTAAATTAAATATAAAGACAGTTATGTTCCGTGTGGTAAAATTTATAACTACTTCAATTCCTCTTAAGGGAAATATTCCTATTAACATGTAATTAAAATTGCACACATACTAGAAATGTATTCATTATATTTATTTACTGGTCAAACAAACAAAAATATTATTTGTAGCCTAAATAAAGAGATTGTAAGGGAAAATGATAAACACCATACAATTTGTTATGTATATTTTAAATATAATTGTTGTGCAAAGGTCCGAATAAAAATTATTGTTGTTTTATTTTTCAAAATGCATTTCAAGTTAAAACCTCTACAATTACTTTAGCCACCAAGTTTTTAAAATGTGAATAATTAGTGCAATATTCACATGATAGTTTAAAACAAGGTTAAACCGAATTTTCTATGTCAACTTGCAGCATATATGTAGTTTTCTACACCATTAAAATAAAAGATATTTTAATTAAAAGTAACGGATATCACGGTGTTTGTACAGTAACAAAAAAAAATATTATTAACTTTTTTGTGTGGCTGAATAGCCTAGTAGCTTTAGCCAATTTCTCTATATCACTCAAACCAGCAATTTTATCCAACATTCTTTCGTTTCCAAAAAAAAAAAAAAAAAAAGCGTTCATGATTATTATTAATTTAATAAAACACAAAGTAAGTATTCTTTTAAAATGAATTTAATAAAATTCTCTTTACTTTATAGAAATTGTTGGCTAAATATAACATCAATTAATAATACGTGGCTTTGCATTTGTATAAATAATTTAAACTAGTACAAATCTAGGTCAAATTTACTAAATTACAAGAATCATCATGATTTTTATCTACGAGAGACATTTATAACATGAAACTTACTTTCCCATTACACAATTATTTTTTTTTAATCGTGTTATTTCTTTAATTAACTGCCATTGTTGTCTCTTGTTTACATATGTAAATGTGTACGAATGATGATGGCGTGTTTTATAAGATAATCATTGAGAAGAACTAAACGAACGTTTAATGGCAACCTTATCACCGATTCTAATTCCCACGGAGATGCCTGCTTATCACACGCCTGGATCTTGTGTCATTGTTATGCAAAATAACCCGTGTCAAAAGCACAATAGTGCGATTTTCTTTCTTTCCTGTGTTAATTCAAGAACAGTTAACCTTAGTACTTATTATTTTTGCATGGACTTTTTGAGCATAAGTGTGAAGTTATTTCCGTTTTACTCTTGAAAAATTTATCTTACATCAACATAAAAAGGAAATAGGCATAAATCAAAGACGAGTCGAGGCATGATATACGACAAATCTTCTGAGGACTTATTTATATCTAGTGGCGCCATCGCCGACAAATCACCGAGAGGCCAAAATAAACCCACAATATATTCACGCGTTTCAAACATACTTTTCCAACTTTTTATAGCCACGATAAATAATATAACCATTTTCAAAACATCGTTGCTCACGTTAAAAGTAAAATAAAATATACCAAGGATCTTAGCACCAATAAATAACGACAGTATTTTAAAACCTATAAGTATGTTTAAGATTAAATTTATATAGAACATCCATTTATTTATGGTGAAGGAACAACAATCTATGATAAAGAATATTCAGGCCAATGAACCATAATCATAAGAAAGTGGTCGTCGATACATACATTTACTAGTCCCTATACTATTGCCAACAACCAAGATATTTATGCTAGGTTGGTTCCAAGAATACTAATGCAAAAATAAATAAATAATAAAACGCATTTTCCCCGGTGTTTTATTTTATTTTACAACTTAGAACAGATTATGACATTGATCTTGCATTGCATATCAAAGAGGTAAGAGAGAGTCTTTTAAGTGACATTATGCTTTAAGTTTAATAAAATTTTAAAATGTAGTTTCCTCGTTAAGAAAGATTGCAATAATCTTCAAGAAATCCATATTGGTTATTGAATGTATGCTTCTTTGGGAAGAAAAATGTTAATGGTTAAATAGTTGAGAAAGGTTCATGATGCAATATAAAAGCATCGATGAAGCTTACACACTAGTAAAGTAACGTTAATGTTACAGGCCTATTCACCGAACTTTATTATAAGCGGTCGGCAAATATTACATTAAAACATTAACTGATTTTTTTCATTATAAATAATGCATTGTTTTTAATAATAAAATTTACATAATATTTTATTAAATTAAAATCTATACTTTATTTTAATATTTATTGGCTATAATATTTATAATTATATTTCTATGTCAATGAATAAATCTATGAGATATAAACATATTTGCTATATTTCTTACAAGAAATAAAAGAATCACTAATAAGTTCGAATCACAATATGGTAAATAATTTTGAGACTGTAAATTTCCAAAGATTTCGATAACATCACAAACTTTCTTATCCCTGATTATAGATATGCTTTACAAGCTTCTATATGCAGTTTATAGCTGATCAATTATTTCTTGTTGGTTTTCGAACTGCAGGAAGAGAGAGTGCAATTTTTAAGAAAGATTGCGAATCACCTAAGTATAAATTATATAATTAGACAATTTATTGAAAATCCTTACAAAACAGCTTCAAAATTATAGATAATTATCGACAGGCTTCAATTTTATCGAACTTTACGAAGTTCTATGGAAATATGCTTTATAACTCTTTTTAATTCTTAGTACGATTTCACATCTGGAAAATCAACAATGACCAACCACGCCACCAGATCACAATACCTAGATGAAATCCTGCATGTATGTAGTTAAATTGACGTCATTTACACTACTTCTAACGTGCGATTAAATTAATTGATCATGGGATGTGATTTAGAAGCTCAGTTCCTTAGGCGCTACACTAGTATTCGCAAAACTTATTAAATCCCACCTAATCTATTGCGTAGACAATTTGAGCATTAACTATTTAATCTACTGTTCCTTAGAGCTCCTGTTTCAGACCCCTACTATTGACCATTATTATTAACGATTTGAAATTTTAACCCTATATACTAATGATCTTATAATGTATACTAACATTGATTGCAGAGTAATATTGATAATCTTCAATCAAATCTGAATATCATTACAGTTTGATATTAAACTTAACACATTAAAATGTCATATCGAGTGCTGACATATTAAGGATCTTGATGTCTTATCGGACGCATCTAAATCATTCAGAAGACAAGTCGGGATTTTTACAACATATACAGGTATTATCATTGAAACAGAATGGTTTATATGCACCTACCTACTGCTATTAACTCAAGCTCGATGAAGGCGGCTATTAGAAACTATTATTTCTATACTGCATTATTTTGGAAATTTTTCTTCCTCCGATTTTCACTAGGATACTATTTATTGCCCAGCCCAACTTTCAAATTTAAATGAATTCCACATTGAACCTACCAACTGCTCGTACGAACGTTTTATAGTATTCACAGGTTATAGTATTATATTGTTTTACAAGAACATTCTGCAATTATTTATATACACATCAAATCAAAAACTCAAAGAGTTATATAGGGTGCGCCATGGGAAACAGACGTTTTGTGATAGGTAGTACTAAACCGGAAAGGGCCGGAGAGGGAAGCCGATGCTGTTATCGAAATTCCCTGATCTTGCTGTTTATGAATGGTTATCGTTTAATTTCAATCATGCCACTGTGAACCATAGAACATCGCGTTTTCGTGTATGACAGTTTTGTGAAAGACAGCAAATCAGGCAGGAAAGTTGAACGTCTCTTCGTCAATTAACTCTTTCATCTGATGTTTCTCAGAGCTTCTGTTACTGACCCGTACTATTTAACGATTTGAAATGTTATACATTGTATGCTAAAGATCTTAAAATGTATACAAAAATTAATCGCAGAGTAATAATGACTATCTTCAATCAAATCTGAATATCATTACAGATTGATATCAAACTTAACACATTAATATCACATCATATGCTTAGTGTCAGTTTTGACATAAAACATTCATTCATCGATCATGTCGACAATGGCTATTCGGATACATCTAAATTATTTAGAACACAAGTCAGGATTTTCAAAACATTGATGCAATTAAGTCCCTTTATTACGGCTGTATTCTGAGCCAAATTAAATACTCTGCAATTATTTGGCGATTCGTCTTCTTCTACTGAATAGCCTTCATCGTATATTTATCAAATTTTTATCATTGAAACAAAATGGTTTATTTACACTTATTGCTCAAGCTGATCTCGATGAAGGGGGCTATCAGAAATTATCATTTCTATGCTAGTATTATAACGTTGTACAAAAACTATTCTGCAATGATTAATATTCACATCAAATCAAAAACTCAAAGAGTTATCTAGAGCGCGCCATGGGAAATGGACGCTAGGTAGTACTAAACCGGAAGGGGTCGGAGATGAGAGTCGAGGCCGTCGGCGCCATCCCCTGTCCATGCAGGGGTTGGCGCCTGATGAAGATAATGTGTGGCCAAACATTATATTAGTGAAATTACAAGCCTAGTGTTTTCTCCAAGAATTTTTAAATCCAAGACATAGTGCATAGTGTAGAGCCACATTCTTTACAAGGTGCTCCTGTTTATTAACTAAAGGCCGATCATATGGTCGCATAGACGATCGCATCTTGTTTCTGCAGACAATGCGTCACAGTCTCGTGTGCTCCTCTCCACCCCGAGGTCTATGTCTGATCAGAAGCCTTGGCGCAATGCACCCGTTTGTGGTGTACCGTTCCGTCTGTACCTGCAGGGAATCTAAAACCACTGGAAAACCTTTAGTGGGCATATCTTCATTCACCTCTGAATGCGGCCGACAGCTCTGTTAACCTTCCTGTTCCAGACGTTTCTTCCACAACTCCAAAATCATGCAGGCTAAAAGCCAGGACCTTCCACCAGTACCATGAACACCAGCCAAGCAAAGGATGACACCCGATGTCAGCCTCTGGGAAACCTAAGGTCTTGCCTTTTGCGAGAGCTGGAGGTTCAGGTCAAAATAAGAAGAGGAACAGATCGAACGACTCCCCTACCACGGCTTCTGGGCTGAACCCCAGAAAAGGGATAAATAGAGGTAGTCACCCATCAACCTCAAGATCTAGCTACAAGGAGGCACCTGTAAGTAAGACAAGGCAGCAGAGAGGAACCTAGTTATGAGACCACCCTAATGATTAGCTCTCAAACTTAAAAGGTGAGTAAGTGCTGTATACTCTTAGATTCTAACAAATATTCTAATAAATTAACAACAATACGCTAAACTGAATCTGAAACTAAAAATACTCCTGGAGGAACACTCTACGATTATCCAGGCGGAACTCACAAGTATACTTATTAATGCCCAAAATAACTCATCTGGGGATAAAAAGAGAAAAAATTTGCATCCAAAAGAAAGATAGGGCGGTTGCACTAGCAAAAGAGGAAGCATCTTTAAATCGCTACAAAAGGCCTGTGCCTGCATGCAAAAGCAATATGTCAAACATACTGCAAGTCTGGACTCTAGCAGAACATAAAGCAAGGTGGAATAATGCTAATTCCAGAAACACAATACGAACACAAAATGCTAAAGTGGTCCAATATTGTGTTAATCTATCCAGGTCAAACCTAAATTAACTGACTAGTCTCCTAACTGGACACTGTCAGTTAAAGAAACACATGTATTAGAAGTCGCTGAAGATCCCAACTGCAGAGGCTGCAATCAGGAAGCGGAGTCGGCAGAGCATATCATGTGCTACTGTCCCGCTCTGACAACATTAAAGAAGATCCTGCTGGGGACATATAGCCAAATCCGATCGACCTGGGAGGCCCGTTTCCCAGCAAAATCATCAACTAATAGTAAAGGATGTAGATTGGCTGGAGAACTAGTCCTCCAGTCACTGGAGGTGTATAATGGACCAATCAAGGCCCTGCATAGAGACAAGACATTCAATAATACCTGTGTTATCCAATTTCATAATTTTGTCATTATATTTCCTTTCAAAACACACTCGGGAAGATACCAATTAAAGTTGTTGTTGAAAACCTTCAGAAACGTCAACTACTTATAAAAACGGGCGGTGAACACCGTTTAAAGGCTTAAACGCTTCAGTAAAATGAAGGTGTTAGTTGTAAAAGAAACCCATAACGTATTTCCGACCACCATTAAGCAATTATCCGCGGAATGAGCCGGTGAATCGTAAATAAGCCTTTAATGAAATGACACACATCTCTCGGGCGCAAGAAGCGAACAGTTGAACGCCCCCATATATTATCAAAAATATAAGTACGATTTTCTACGTTAATTTAGCGCTGACATCAAACAGTGCTCTCACCTAAAACCGGGGCTCATTAAAATCATAATAAAAATATAATGAAATAGGACGGAAAGCCGTACATGCGTGCCGTGTTAATTCTCCTCGCCGCCCACGTGATTTGCATCTCGTGTAAAGTAAAAATAAACATTGGTGGATGTGGATTATTTTTACGTATGGGGAAGTGCAATCGGATCGTTAATACATTGCTGAATAAATTATTTTCGTTTCCTGTTAGAAATTGTTCCTTTTTTACGGACACTTCGGATGGAAGTATTTTTAGCGCGGCACCAACGCTTTTCGTTGCATTCTTCATGCTTAGTGATCGCACATTATTTTAAATTGCGATTTATTATTTTAATCGAAACCCACAAAAAGTTAATTCTTGCAGTGTTTATGGTTATATGTGTAATAAAATAAATCACAATATTTCTTCATGCAGTTATAGCTCTTTCATATTTTAGAACGTTATTTAGAATTTCTGCATAACGATTAACAAAATTTTAATAGATGGTTCAATTAAGTTGGCCATAAATATTTTAATAAGTTAAACTCAAAATTAAGAAATATGCCATTATCTCTTTTTAAACGAGCTCTAAAAGAGTTATTCATTGAGTTGTCACCATATAGCTTTAATGAGTATATCGGGAGAAATTTCACTGAATAGTTAATTATACCTATACAAGTATTTATTCTTCGAGCATTCCTTTGTTTGTGAAGAAGATGATCAGCGAGTTCGAATGGAAGATCACTTATAAGAGTGAACTACATGCAATTTATTATATATATTCATATCTTACATTGTTAGTATATTCTTTTATACAATGCATGATAGATAAAGATTAAATAAATTAATTAAAAAAATAAAAAGAACACATCTATTAGATAATTATAATTAGGCCTAGTGGGTACAGGTCTGCTCACCTGGGCCCAATCTATGGGTTCGAATCCCAACCGCGCGGTGTATTTTTCTAAGAAAGAATTGATCGTACTGGTCCATGGATGTTGGCGTGTGTCTTTCATTTTCTTTCATATAGATAAAAATAAATTTTGTCTAGCTAAAATGGACATGACCCCGAAAATCTTGCTCAATACCCACAAATAAAAGAAACTTGGTTCTATA